>JAQGAT010001620.1:0-12673 GCA_034687845.1 Pantelozetes paolii
TGTTTTTGACTGTTATTGTAATCAATAATATTAAAGCATATATTTTTGTAGTCCATCTCTCAGTCATAAAAACATCTTTTTATTCCCAGTGTTTGTCAAAGAGTTTGAAAAGGATTTTAGTATTTATTTTTAGACATACTTTTGTGATTAAAACTTTTATTATAAAAGATATTTTTTGATAACAAAAAGGTAAAAAACTAAAAGAAATAATAATTTTTAAGATGTTTTCCATTAAATCTATAATAATATGCATTAAAAATAAAACTTTAGTTTCAATTAAGTTCACAATTACTTAAAAATAAAATAATATTATGTCTTAAACACCAAAACTATTAGTGAATTCATGAAAAAATATTTTTTTATTAATTGTTTTTAATATTTTTAAACATAATTTGCAAACAAATAATTGAAGCCATTGTTTGATATAAAACTTTTTTTTGTTTGTCTTTTTTCATACATTTATTTATTATTGAGATGTTATGCACATCTCATTGGCATACAATTGAATTTATGCGAAAAGAGTTTTATTTCTCTGGGAGGGGAACGGTAGGGAATAGTAGGTTAGGGTATCCTCTACTCTCCCATATATTTTTATAGTTAACTAATACTGTATTTACTAAACGTTTTATCCATATATTGAATGTACACATCATCCCTGTGTTAGCAATGCCAGCGAATTGTATAAATTTAATTCACAAATACCAGGGCCATTTGTATGTGTGCTCTTTTTCTCCTCCTCCTCCTCACTCTTATGTGCAGTTATTTGAGTGAGAGTTTTATTATTAAATTTTGTGATCAAATAATATAAACCTTTTTATTGAATATTTAATTTTTTTGCCGCCGTTTTTGATGTTAGTCTTCAATTGAATACTAAAATCTGAATTAATTATCAATAAGTTGTGAATCAAAAGCGTCTCTAAAACTCCAGGTCTTTATATAATTTGATTATTTTATGCATAAATAAAATTCATGTGCAAAACACTAGACATCTCTTAAGAGATCAATATTTTATCGCTAATTAATTCAAACCAAAAAATTAGTGAAAATTATTCAACACTTGAGTTGAAATTAAAATAAACTTTTTTTATAGAAATTTATTTTTTGATTAAATTTTTTGATTTTTATTTTCCGTTTAAAACTATTTTTGTCTTAATTTTTGTCTCAATTTTTTGCTGAAATCGTTTTTATTTATTGTGAAGACATAAGAGTATAGAAGAAGAGATCAAATATAATGTTTATTATCTGTAATTTATTATCTCTCTCACTGACTATCTATCTAACTATCCCTCCCTGTGCTCCCTCTCTATCCGAATCGCACTCTCAGTACACTATTTATTATTTATTTCTTATGGGATGAAAGATAAAACCTTTTATATTATATATATCTAAAAATGATTCACAATTTTATATATTTTTTATTTAACTCTAATATTTAGACTTCATTTTTGTCTTCACATAAATTCATATCTTTATTATAAAGCTATCAATAAAGTCAACAATAAATACATTTTTTTAAAGGGAAGTAAAATACACTAAATATTTGTTATTTTTTATTTATTTGTATTTTTTTAGAAAAAGATTTGCTGTTTTTGTTGACTAAACCTTTATTTGACTTAATTTTCCTTATATTTCATAACCGGATATACTTTGACTACAATTATAATAATAATCAATAGTTAATGACTTGAAAGCAGTAATGATATTAAGTTTTATTTTATATTTTTATATATATTTAATGAATTGACTGTTAATTTGTGACACAAATAATGATAGAAAAGTATAATTTTGAATGAGATTCACGAAAATGTTATACAATTTTCTCTACTATTTCTTATGTGATCTTAATTTGGATACTAATGAGAGCCTCAACATTGAAATGAAGAGAAAAAGCGACTTTTTTGTCACTTTTTTTAATACAAATTCACATAATTTTCACTAAACTTGCAATTCATTACACTGTTGTCTCTTTCCCTTCTCCTTCTTGTGTCCTATTCTTCAACTAAAAGACAAATTCATTCATTCATTCATTCATTAATGCATTTGAAAGTCTCAGTCCTTTTGAGAAGTCGTCTAAACTATTCTCTCGTCTCCTCTAATGACACGTAATTATACAATATTTTTAGAGTAAAACTTATATTTAATTTTATTGTCTTCTCATACCAGTGCCTTTCAGAGATCATACAATACCAGTGCTATTCATTAAATTAAATATACTTTGAGAGGAAAAACAATTCAATGTTTTTCAGTCTTTAGGTCTTTTCAGTTACAAAACCGGAGGAAAAGTTGTTTTGTTTTCTCAATTGTTAAGAAAATATGCTTTTTATATGACATAGTGTGAGCGCACAGGGATTGCAGTGAAATATATTAGGCGTTAAAAGTTTGTAACATTTATAACAAATACTGTTTGTAATCATTGAAACCTTTTTTCTGGTTTTTAGAGCAAAAAGTTGTATTAAAATTTGAAAACATTTTTTGATTTGAAAACAAATTTTCAGTTAAAATATATAATTAAATGAAAATTTAAATGCATTTTAATTGAAGAAAATTTTCATTCAATTATGATTTGAATAAATAATTTTCTCACAAATAAATAGTTAACCAAAAAATTCATTTCCTCTTCACTTCTCGTCGTTTATAAACCTATTCATCATTTGGTTATAGAAATTGGATTTGAATTTTTATTTTACAAATGTATTCACAAATAAAATAAAATTTATATCAAAATTATTACTGAAATTGCAATAAAATGATGAAATATTTTAAGCCTCTTATGAAATGTCCGAAAAGTGTCCAAAACTGGTAATGAATGTTGAATTAAGTGACAGAAAAATAAAGTGAAAAAAGTATTTTCTGAATTGAAATTTAAAATTCAACCCAAAAGTTGAAAATTGTGTGAAAACTAAAAAAAGCAAACCTTTTATCAGGAAATCTCTGCAAAATTTAATTGAAGTAAACAGTGGTCTGAGATTTGAGTGAAATTTACAATTTTGATGATTAAAATCAAATTTATTTTATGAATTGATTTAAACGAAAGAAAATATATTTATTACAACACAAACGAAATACTAATGAAAATATAAGAAAATAATTTCTCATTAGTTGTGAAGAAAAAATTCAAATTTAATGCCAATATTGAACTGAAAGTACATTATTATGGCTTAAAATGAATTATTTTCGATCCAAATGTTATTTTCATGTAATTCTTGTGAAGAAATAATATTATTTTCATTTTCATCTCATTTTCTTCTTTAAAAGACATTTCAATTTAATGACTGTTTATTTCATGCAAACATATAATTGTAAATGAAGTCCTGTTTTTCAGTTTTCCTTTTCTCTTATCATTATTACTGTTATTATTCATAACTTTTTTTTGCATTTTCTTTACACTAATATTGATATTTCTGATGAATTACTCCATTATTGCTGTGTTTTTCGCAATGTTTTTGTCTATTAATTGATTGTTTTGTAATAATTAGTTATTATTTCTGTAATTCATTGATTGATTGGCTTTTATTTGAAGTCTTTTTCTTTTCTGCAAATAATTATTCAATGTTTAGGTGGAAATGAATACTAATTTCATTGAGTAATCTATCTTGTTGAATAATTACACTGTTTATCATAATGTAATAATCAGGGTCTTATCCCTTTGGCAGTTATGGCAGTAATTTTTTGGCAATAAATTTGAATACATTTCTGAGTATTTAAATTTAATTTTTGATTTTATTTGTTATAAAAACACAAAATTTAATGAATAAATGATTTATTGTTTGTATTTTTTTCTCTTCTCACAGGGGTTTCGGTTTTGTGACATTTGCCGACCCTTCCAGTGTAGACAAGGTATTAACTCAAGGACCTCATGAATTAGACGGCAAAAAAGTAAGACTAATTTCAAACAACTATTAGATGTGATCTGAAAATCTGCACAAAACAAGTGAATACTATCACTAAAACACCATTATTTCAATCAATAGATCGATCCTAAAATCGCATTTCCTAAAAGGGCACACCCCAAGGTAAGCTTAACATTTATGTACAACTTTTAGCACTGTTAGCCATCCACAGCACCTGAGCTATTGTGAAAGTGCGGCGAAGATTTGTGTTGTTATTTGATTTTGATTCACATTTTTATCCCAATGTCTTAAACACTGTCTTATATTCTCTAATGTTTTCTCTCTTTGTGTTATAAATATTTTATTTGCCTTTTGAATGACAACTGTTTTTCATGTGTTATATAAAAATTGCTTTTCACTTAAATCCGGGACAAAATTATTATTAATTAAAAAATAGCTTTGAGTTAATCAGAGATCACAAACAATATTAACTAATATTAACTTTGTATTAGATTTTTGGTTAAAGTTTATGTAAAAATCTGATGAAAACGTTTCAATCTATTGACACATTCGGTCTCTTTTGTGAATTTATAGACCAATAGATTAGATAACAATTAATCAAAACTTTTCAGTTCTTCGCCTCATTTATCTGTGAAATACCGACCCCTAAATGATTGGATACTATTATCTATTAAACTATTAATAAGTGTTTGTATTTCTCAAGAATATAGAGATTAAACACTAATTAACAGTAATTTGTATTTTAGTTTGAAATCCAACCGAAAATTATGTGAGATTTTCATTGATTTGAGGAATCAATCAATTATTTATAAATCGGTTACAAAATCCTTGAAATCTTTTGATTGATATGAAAAATGTTTAATAAAATATTTATTCATTTAATCTTTCACTCAATTCACTCAACATCTAATGGATTGGTGTTAAAAAGTGACCCTTTTTTCTGCTGATGCCGTTAAATATTTATCATTTCGTTTAATGAATATTCAATTTAATTGCGAAAATCAAAACAATTTTTAAGTTCACTGAAAGACTGACAGAAATAAGAAAAAAGACATTAAAATAGTTTGCATTTTGAAACTAAACTGAACCTTATTTTTGTCTCTTTTGTCATTGAATATGAAAATAATTTGTGCGTCAATTGAAACCACTATCAAATGCAGAGTTAATATGACTGATAAAAACAGACATCGATTCCCTGAGCACTGGAGGGAACGGCTTATCTTATATTTTCAAAATAAGTTTTTATTACCAAATGATTATTAAATTATTTCTTCACTTAATTAAGAAACACTGTTTCGCACCCTTAATCCAGGGGAGAGGAGGGAGAGGTGTGTTTCAATGAGGATATGCTTTAATATCGATGCCAAGCGGACTGTCCTTTTGAGAGCAGAGCCGAGAAATAGATATCAATAAGAGATATAAAAATCGCTGAAAATCTGAGAATTTATTTGACATTTATTTCAGTGTTTCATAGGTTTTGAATGTCTTTTATTGACCAATATTTAGATTATTTCACTCTATTTTATTGCCTGGTGCTTTCAAGCGTTAGGCAAAGGCCCAGGGGGACATTGGCTTCAATTTATAAGAAAATACTGTTTTTAATAGTAGTTTTTGTCACAAATTATTGGTTATATTTCCTAAAATTTCTCCGCAAAGTGTGTGATAACTCTCTTCAGATGTGCTTTACTCTCAAAGAGTCTCTAATCTTAAGAGAGTTTTTATATTTGAAGATAAGATAAAAGAGAAAAACGTTTTCTTCAAACGATATAATAATTTTTTGTTAACAAAAATATGAGAAAAAACTTTCAATTTTGTTGATAATAATGACGAAATACTTGTGCGCTTAGAGGCCAGTGGTAAAGACAGAGCACTGGTATTGTCCAAAATGTTATTGAATGAGAAGTGGATTACAAATTCCAGATTTCCTTATCTCTGTGTCTGTCGGACAGCACTGATAGCAGTGATGCCAAAGCACTTGAGACTCCTTTTGCCAATCAAGTCGTTGCACTTGTATTTTTGTTTCGGTTCCCAATATTCTCATAACACTGACTCTTTTCATCTACCAGTGCACTCATCACCTCTCACTCTCAATCGTGTGCTTTATATCCCAATCCAATTCTCGACTCATTTCTCAATTCTCACACCAATGGACTGAGCCATTGGTCAGCACCAGGAGCTCATATAAAGGCTCCGAAATGTTTGTGAAGCCATTTGTCTTTATCACACATAGAGTGCCAGCACTTAGTTGGCCAGTGCTTTGCCTATCGGTGCCATTACTTTTGATATTACTATTGCCACTCATTCACTATTACTAAATGTGTTAAACCATTCATTCACAGCCAACGACACACAGTTGTTATAGTCGAGTGCCAATCGAACGGTGCTATTGCTTAGGACTTGACTCTCGATTCTTCAAGTCTTGAGAATTAGTTTTCATTTGATGTGAGAATAGGTTTCGGAAATAATTTTTTTCACAATTTGTTTGATATGTTTTGACTCTCCCTCTGATGTGACCATCAATTAATTGAAGACAAAAATCATTATAAATAACAAAAACGCTTTGATATTTCACATAACGTAGAGAAATGTTAGACACAAAACAAAGGGCACAAAGAAATTCATTTGTATTAGGGTCTGGGCTAAAGTTTTTTTTCTTAGTTAAGGGGTTTTAAACGAAACTATTTTTGTCACAAATAAATTAAACGCTTATCACAAACACTGCAATAAAACAATTGAAGGGTTTGTGTGTTCACAGAGTTATATATACTCTGTAATAGTATTCATGAAAAAAAGTGAAGTAAAAAAATGTTTATAAAAATTATCATTCATTTTGAAAGCATTTTTCACATCAAGTAAAGAGAAGTTAAGAATAAGTAGAGAGAGAAAAAAGGTTTGAATACAACTTCAGTTGAGAAGACTCTGAACCTATTACTACTGAAGGATAAAAAAAACTGCTGTAAAAGGAGTAATATTTCATTTGGGTTTGTGTCTGAACCTTCTTCACCCGCTGTAGTAATAGCTGTTGTGATCTAAAGTGAAGACTAAGAGCTCGGGTTCTCAGCATTCACTACCAAATGCTTGTGTTTTGTTAGCAAATAGTAATGAGTAGTATTTATGCGCCACGTTTTGCCACCTTAGACGACGTGACAAGAATACCAGACCCACCACTGGCTGCCTGACCCCAACATATAACTGTTTGGACAGCCAGTGGTGAGAATGAAACACAAAAAGTACAGTTTGACGGCCAATAAATATGTTATCACTCATTCACTGGTGCTTTGAATGCACTCTGCCTTAAGGTTAACATCACTGCTCATATGAGAGACGTTATGATCAGAGATGAGATCAAAAAGTATATATATTTTTATGTGAAGTACTTGTGATACGACTCTGGGCTCAGACATCTCGCGCTTACTCTTTTGCCACAGAAACCCTGCTTTCATTTGCTCTCAAATAATGAGTACTTAAGCGCCAGCAAAAAAAATTGTTATTCAATTGCCAACAAAATTACATTTCTTCTATGCATTGAATAGTAAATACGATAATTGTTTGTGTAGTTATTGATTGCAATATTTAATTCAAAGCTAAAGGGAAGGGAATATACACTTCAACAGATTAAAAACTATTGATTATTGTTACCCTGAACAGAAATCTCTCACAAGAAAAAAAGACATTTCACATTTTTCTCTTGACTTTAATCTATGGTTTGGAAGAAGAAAAAAATCTCTGCATTTGTTGTTTGAAATTATATGAAAAAATCGCTTATTTTTATCTCTCACTCAACGAAACACACGAATAGTTAATCTCTTTTTGAGTTTATTTCAAAATATTATAATTAGTGTTATATAAGAGTTGATCGAAAAGTATCGCAGCGATAGCCTGAGCTCAGCAACGAAGCTATGGTTCAAATATTTTT
Source organism: Pantelozetes paolii (assembly GCA_034687845.1). NCBI lineage: Eukaryota > Metazoa > Arthropoda > Arachnida > Sarcoptiformes > Oribellidae > Pantelozetes > Pantelozetes paolii. Next base: position 7,768 of record JAQGAT010001620.1, read on the forward strand.
GATATTATTTCTGACTAAAGAGTGAATACAATATATGCAGTGAACAAAAAAAAGTTGATTAGATTGTAATTAGAGGTGAGATTAGGGGGCGGCACACACTATAGATTGAAGCACACAGTCACTGAGCCTGGTCTCTCTCTCTCTCTCTCTCTCTCTCTCTCTCTCTCTCTCTCTCTCATCTCTCTTTACTAGCATTTATACCATTGAGAGAACTGTTATGAAAGACAGATTCAGGGAATGAAGAGAGCACTGGGAGTCTGAGCCAAATAGATGTCGTATTTTAGTCTCTAGTTATTGAATAGCACAGGCGATACACAATTGGCATTGATTTCTAGCCCTTCTGGTCGTCTTTACCGACAGTTTTTGCTGGCCTTCAGTACAGCAGAGACTAGCATTAGTTATGACTGAAAGACAGCACTGGTATGAGTGGAATGAGAGGAACAGCAAAAAAGTATATCCAATCTTAACGTTATTTCTCTTATACATCAAAATATATAAGACTTTCGTAATATCTAAACAGTATTTTGTGTGCTATCTATGCCCGCAATACTTGTCTTTCATCTGCCAGTGATCTATGTCTATGACCTAACGATCTCTACTTATTATATCAAACATAAAATATCATACTTTGCTCTTCAGATATATAGCACTGGTATAGAGCACTCAACTATTCATTCAATTTTGACAAACAATTAATTAATTTATTTCAATCAAAAACACTTTTGCCTAAAACTCATATCAAATGTTTAGATAATAAGCAAATATTTATTTCATATCAAATAACTATCGCATTCATAGTCTATCGCTTTTTGCGCACACAGACAGTGTCAGTGCCGATAAGGAGTCACTGCTTTTCAATATTCAAAACCAATATTATTCACAATATTTTTAATATAATTTATGACTTAATCTAATAATCGGTTTAAACGTATTCTCAAGTCTTAACTATAAATATCAAACAAACAAAAATCAATTGCAGAAAAAAGTGGCCCAAAAAGTGGTCCAAAAAATTTCATATCAAGCAAACACTCTCTCAGTGAGAGATGTGAAGAGATTTCTCACTCACTTCGCATACAATCTCTACTTTCATACACTTATCGTGTGATTTGATATGAATTATTCATAAGTTGGCGAAAAATGTCTTATATTTTACTGAAATTAAAGGCAAAGAAATATTTTAAAACTCCAATCGATTGCCGATAAAAATAAAATAAATATAAAAAGAGTCCAAAAACTGTTTGAATGTCTGAAAACTGTTTTACTGTTTGACTGTTTTCTCCACTCTTTCGGGCTTTGAATTTGAGAATAGAGTAGTAAGTGATATGCGATTCATGTGAGCACTGGTTGTCTACATCTATTGCTATCTGAGCTCTGATTTGATGACATGCGATCACTGGATAGCACTGGATGTATGGCACAAGCCTTTAGAGAATGGACTTACTTAAGGGACTGTTGGGGATTCAAATATGTACCTATTTTTGTGTGTTTTTTGGCACCAAAACTAAATAACTGAAAGAAGAATCAAAAATAAAGTAGAAATCAAACCTCTGGTACGTCTCACTCCCCCCTCACTATCCCTTTCCTCCCTTGCCTTTTGCATATACACATACATACATCTCATTGCGATCTTCTCTCCCCTTCTCTTCTCACTTGAGCTCAATTTTTGTTGTTATTCTAAGCCCTACCGACTCACAACATACAGTGCTATCGAATTACATACCAGTGCCTCCAACGCTGACAATAGGCACAGTTGTCTTGAGGAAAGAGTATTCACATTTGCATTACATCACAATTGATGTAAATTATTGTCTGTAATAATAATCTAAACTATATTTATGTAAAATATCTCTAAATTTATATCAAATAAGATATGAATTCATCGCTTATTCACACAAACAGTCTTTAGTTTAGTATATTTTTTGCACAAATATCTAATCGATTGTTAAGTTTATTCAAATCCTATGCCTTTTTTGTTGCTATCGTTTTGTTGTGAAATAAGTTTAGACTAAAAATGTATATAATTTTCAGATTAAACAAAATCTGAGAATTTTATACAAGAATTGAATAAATGGTTTTGATTTCAGAGAAAATTTTTATCAATAAATCTGTGAAAATGTTTGAAATTGTTGTCCAAATAATCAATAGTTATGTTACAAATGCCTTCAGTATTGTTGCTATTGTTTTGATGAAAATAAGGGATAATTTGCTGCAAAAATATTATTTCCTATTTTTAAAACCAATTTTATTTGTCTATTAAATTGAAAAAGTGATTGATTTTAGTATTTCATACAAACATTCTTCTCTTCTCTCCTCTCTTGTGGTGAATGGCTATAAAAACAACAAAAAACAATTGAAGAAAATTATATCTAAAGAAATAGTTTCAATCATTTTCTTCACTGGATTTTGATTTAAAATTATATTTTTATTTTCATTCAATGTTTTGATCGTATTTTAATCAAAAAAATCTCTTTCCCTTCAAACACCAGATACAGAGTGAAACAAATGCCAAAATATATAATACAATACAAAAATCCCAAACAATTCATCAATAAATCTAATAATTCGCTAAAAGAGAGGAAATATTTTTACTTATATATCAGAAAAATATTTATTTCTTTATACAATATATTTGTGTTTAACTAAAATCAGATCAATCTTTACACTTGAAATAATACAATATATAATACAATATATGCTTTAAATCTGTTTTTATAACAAAATTTTTATATCAAACGCCAGGCACTGGTAGGGAAGGGGCTAACAAAAAAATGCCAATCAATAAATAAGTTAAAGTATTTTTGATTTTGATTTTTTCAATGCAGAAAAAAATGTATTTTTATTTCATATTTGATATAAAAATTTAATATTTTATTAAAAACAGTAAAGCCTTTGCCAATACTGACGGCGCTTTTGTCTGTTATTATTATTTTATACAATATTTTATTTGTGTTTTGAATGACATTTAATGAGTGCGTCAATCATGAAAATGTGCAAAAAATACTATAAGACATGAAATGAATGTCAAAACTCAGTGCAAGCTATGAGTTCAGGCACTGGTGTATATATCTCTCCCTCTCTCACACACTGTGTATGTGTTGTGTGCATAGTCTTCAACACTATTGAAGTAATGGCTGAAGAATATGTGGAATCAATTGAATGCATAGCAAAGAGGAGATGATTTTTATGGCTATTTATTATCTGTTATTGTTGTTTGAAGACAAACTAATCAGGGTCGCCAGTAATGGCCCTTGGTTAATAATCTTTATTTTATTATCAAATTTTTATGTTTATATATTTTTTTCATCATTACATTTAATCTAAACTCTAATTAATGAGCGAAAAAATATCATTTTTTTTGATCGATTGATGAGAAAATTATTCACAATTTTATTATAAGATTAAAGTATAAGAAAATTATTATAGATTTTGTTGTTATCTTTGAAATAGATTTTCATGTCTTTAACATTTCAATCTAAAAATATGTAAATTTATTTGTGAAACACAGGAAAAAAAATCTCAACTTATTTTGCGCTGAAAATTCAATTTATTTTTAGAGGTTTTCTTAAACTTTTTTTTTGCTTCTCTTTTGCAGACATTTTTCAATCAATTTTTGACTGAAATTTGAATCAAAAGTATTAATAATTTATTTAATTTTAGCATAAATTGTGTTTTTCGTCACTATTTTTGCAAATTTTAAAGACAGTTATCATTACTTAAAATGATATTTCATTTAGTATTTCATTGATTTTATACCCAGTGTTGGGCCAAATGCTCTCGTTTTAATACCATTCCCACTCCATGTCATTTGTTGTAATGAGTGGGAAAGGTATTTTAAAAATCTTATCTATCCTCACATATGTGGTTCAGATTTATGTAACTAATTATCAAAAACCTATGAATCGATTGAAAAATGATTTCTTATTTTTTGTGCAAAATTTAGTTATCCTTTGATTGAATGCACAGTTAGATAGTGATTGGTATGGGTATAGGGAATGAGGAAAATGTTGCAAAAACTGCTAATTTTTCAATTATTTGTTCAATAGATTCTCAACAGAGAGTCCACTTGACCTAACGGTGCGCTTAAATTAAACTCTATTTAGTTTTGGTGTTTCAATGCAATCAAACGAAACGATCATTGAATGAAGGGATTGGTAGACCTTTTTTTAAAAAGATCTAAATTTTGTATACCCGGCCCTCACTATAACTATGCTAACAGTGTTTTGTATACATAGACTGATGGCTCGACTCATCTCTTATTTTGTTTTGCTGTTCACTATGTTATCAAATGTTCGATCCGGGAGTAGAGGACTGTTGTATTGTGTATGTGCTCTCAAAGAGAGAAAGAGAGAGATAGAGAGAATCACTCTTTACTTAGGATTGCATTCGTCCCCAAAGTTTTCTCCAATTTCTTCTCTCCCTTTCCTCTTATTCTTCATCAGAGACACGCATTCACTGCTAAAACTGTTATTCAAAGCCTCTACTCTTATATGGCTGTGTCTCTAATGCACGACAAACACAGGCTAACTGTGCTCAACACCTAACTATTCAGTGCACAGTTAGGTTCTGTAAAGCCATATCTCGGAAACAATCGATAAATATTTTGTTTTTGTTGAAAATTTCCACTAATTATCCATTAATTATAAAAATATGTATTAAAACTACAGTAAAAATCTTCGCTATTATTGTACAGACAATTGATTCAAACATTCAATACATTTGACAATAATTTAAATTTTCTTATGTTTTAATAGAAAAACATTTTTTTGTTATATTTTTCGCACAATTTCTCTATTATTCAGAAAATTGATGTAAACTTTAATATTTTTAACTGTTTTTGACTGTTATTGTAATCAATAATATTAAAGCATATATTTTTGTAGTCCATCTCTCAGTCATAAAAACATCT
>JAQGAT010001621.1:0-12669 GCA_034687845.1 Pantelozetes paolii
GGGAGGGAGGAGGGAGAGAGAGAGAGAGAGAGCACAGACAAACTGAACATAAATAAAGGGCAATATTATGTAGATGTGAAGCACTGAAAACACTAACCGTTTGTTTAATGCATTTCTTCTCCAAATTGAAGTTTGTGAACACATTATGCAAATTATAGTGAAAGTCAACCAAACTTTTGCTTAACTCAAAGCAATGCAAATGTTTTACCACAAAAAGAAACTTTATATGAACTCAAACCCAAACAATACCAGTATTACACATATCGTCAGCAGTTGTAAGCATTGCCAACATTTCCATAACCACTACTCTATACTTCTTTTAGTGTTTTACTGTTTTGCAAAACCTTTTTGGCCATAGTTTTTGGCAACTTCTCACTCAAAACCCAAAGCCATTCATCAAATGTTTTATTTACTTATTCCTAATAAAAAAAATCTTCAAAACATTTGTATTATTTATTTGTAATTTTGTTATCAAAACAAAGAGAAAAGCATCTCATTGTGTGATTTCAGTGGTTTGGTATCAACTGAACGAGTCATACGTTTTTAGGATTTTATAGTAGTTTTAAATTTTTGAAGAGCTCTTCCGTTTGGGTCCAGAATTTCAAACAAACAAAAAAGTATTAGAAAAACACAAATCATTGAAATCATTGAACAGACGATCCATTCATTCATTTCTCAAAAGTATATTATTCTCAAAGTTCATGAAATATTCAACGAAATAGAGTTGGGATTGAAGTGAACAACAAATTCGTATAGCATTTGATGAACAAAGTCTATGGTTGCAGGGATAGCCATAGGGGGTAGGGCTCAAATACCCCCTAATTTGAAAAAATCGTCAAAATACCCCTCTCCTTGAGTTTTGAAAACTTATGCCCTCCCAGCCTTTGCTCGCAAATATTTAGACGTTTTTGTCAAAAATGTGTAGATTTTAGTCATTTATTTCCTTAATTGTCAATAATTAATAAAATGTGACTGGTATTTGGTATATAAACAGTAAATGTCAATTTTTCATTTAAATATTCACTAAATTGGCATAAAATCCATTTATTTTTGTGAATTTAATTGTTTTTATTAAAATTATACATTTAATGGTGGAGTTTTAGGTGTTTAAAGACTAATAACCCCCTGTACACTCATTTCCCCTTCTGGAATAATGTTGGTGACTCCACAGCAACCAATGAAGATGTCTTAGGCATACAATAAGAAGCAGAGGAACGGCAGCTCTATCTGTGTTACCATTCATTTGTGTTGAAGAGCACAAGACGTGCATCAAATGCTAATTTGTTATTTCGTCTCAATATTGGAAATGTCATCGAAATCTCACTTTATTTATGAAGTAATGTATGAATGAGTTCAATGATAAACGACGCGGACATCGACTCTCGAAGAAGTGAACAATGCTTTGCATTCAATGGTTTTCAATCATATCTCATATAATGGACTCATTTTTTCAACACATTTGTTAAGAATTGAGTTTTTATTTTCACCTCAAATGTGTTTTCAAGTATTTTCTTAACTTTCCTTTTATTTTGAATTATATTTATATAAATTAAGGGGTATTTACACACAATTTATTTCTGAATTAAAATTTAATCATTAATTTAGTGAACAAATAGATTATATGTTTGACTTAATTGCAGTCTTTTGAGAAAATTTATGTCTTTTACTGTAATTAAAGCATAAATAATATGATTTTAAAATATTTTTTGCATTAAAATGTTTGTAAAAGAAGTCTATTTTGGATAAAATTTCAATGAAAATAATAAACTCTTTTGAAAAAATTTAAATTTAATATGAATTCACTTCAATGATAACTAATATTAGTATTTTATATAATAACAAAAATATACATTTATTTTTCAGTCTTTCAAATGAATTCAATTTTATCATTGATGTGACCAAAAAAGAGAAAAAATTAAAACACTATTCAATCAAAAAAAGGTCAAAAATCTTGTCTTAACTAAAGTATAAAAGATTTCAATCTATTTGTAAAGAAATTTGATATTTAATTGAATTTTTTTTAACAAAACTTCAATGAAATATCGGTTTTCATCAAAAGACTTGAATTAAATATTTTGATTTCATTTTCTTCTTATTTAAAGATTTTTTTCAAAAGAAATTATATTTATGTCAAAAAACCTAATGATTTAAACATTTCCTAACATTTGTTACAAATATTTTCAACAAATATAAAGCAAATGAATTAATATTTTTTGTGACACAACAACAAAGAGTGGGTTTAGTTATGAGGGATTAGTTTTGTTGTATTATTAGTCAAAGTCTTTTCAATCCGTTTGTCATTAATTAAAAATCAGATCAATGTCTTTATTGAATGAGATTTTCATTGAAATTATCGGCAATTTGTTTCATGACTTCAATTAATTTGTGATTTAGTTATGCTATAAAACAGTAAATGAATGAAATGTAGATAAAATTGTCATCCAATCGGTTAAATCAAAGACTGTTTTAATGATTGCGATGTCTTTAATATTTTGCTGTTTTTTGTCATATTTTTGTATATTTATGAAATAAATACAAACTCTAGCGCTAAACAGATGTATAATAATTTCACATAATTATCTACCTGTGCCGCCAACTTTGCAGTTAATAAAATGAAGACTTATTTTATAAAACAAGGAATAAATAAATTAAAATAAATTGAATTTTTGTCTATTTATACACTTTTTAACAATTACTGTATTTATTAATAATTTTAAATAAAATTGAAATTTAATTAAAATATCGTTTTATTTAAATCAATATTTTATCGTTTGATTTGAAGTTATGTTTTAATACGTATTTATTTGGAGATAAAAATAGACCAAAAATCCTAAAACTGATTGATTGACAGCTTTTCCCTGTTTATATGAACTTAAGATAATAATCTTGAAATTAAGTTCAAATATATTTTCAAGTGTTCACCAGATTTGTGTCTAAACTACCGACGCCTTGTACTATACACCAATCCGACAATGTTTTTGACACTTATTCACAACTATAGTCCATAAATCTCATCAACTCTTGACATAAAAACATCCATTTCTTCAATAAAAACAAAAACACAGAAAAAAGATTATATATTATATATAATACACTAAAAGTAATGCAATTATTATTTATATTTATATTCATTTGGTTTTTATCTTTAATTTTATACATTTGTGTCTATACTTACACTAAGAGTTCATTTGATTGAAGATTTGGGGATAAATTGATTGAAAATTATTGTTATTTTATTAATCATTATTTGAAGATCCGTCTCCTTTTTATTGCTTTCCAAAAACCTTTTTATCCATTCTTTCTTATTGATATGGTTTGGGAACAGAGAAATCCCCTTAACCTCACATCAATTAACTCCCGACTCATTCAATAAATTACATTTCATTGCCTTAACTATAGATCGTTGAGACGATTAATACAATTAAATAAGTTATTAATCAAATCGTGTTTAAGACAACAAATTATTATTATTTTTTGCAATTCATGTGTTTTTAAATTATATTTGTTATAAAATATAAAAATCACTAAAAATCAGTCGATTTGTTAAAAATAGCATAAATTTCTGATACAATAAATAAAAAACAAAATTATTTAAAAATAAATTTAGGTTTCAAACAATATATTGAAAATATCCTAATCTTTTGATTTCAACATTTGAACAATAATTGGGAAACAAATTATAGTTTTCTTTCAAAAGTAATTAATTTTTGATAAATTCAATCAATTTTTTATATTTTTGTTTAATCTCCTCAAAGAATACATGTATTGAAACATAGACTGAATAAGGATTTATGATTCTCCGGTTTAATCTCTACTAACAATACATAGCACATGTACCCAACTACCCAATCCTACCTCCAAGTGCGTCAACATTGCAGAAGTGTTTAAATATTAACCAATTTGTACTATATTTACAAATAAAACTCATTTTTAATAAATAATTTTGTTTTCGTTTTCAATTTATAACAATAAATGAGAAAAATGTGAAAGTTTTTCAATATTTTGATCAAAAGATTGAATCGATTTATCCTTTTATATAAGATATGATCCATTGGTTTGTATCACAATATTTGGTGGTTTAAGGTTCGTGACTATAACCCGGCACCGTCTGAATGATTAATTTAACAGTATTTGAATTGAAGTGAAGCGAAGGGAAGGGAAAGTTAGTCATAAATTATAAATGTCTGCAATATCTCTGTGTCTGTGTCTGTGCTATGCATTTCCTATCGATTTAATTATTTTTCAATCAATAAATAAATTGATTAATAATTCACGAAATTTATTAAATATCAACAAAAATAGCATAAATTGGAGTAATTTTATGCAAATATATTCAATAAATTTGTTGTTACTATAGATTTGGTTCAAAAATCAAAATAATGAAAATATTGAATACAAAATATACTAAAAGTCTTTTAATAAAACCAAAATTCATTTATTATTCCCTCAAATATTATACAAATTTTTCTCTCAATTAAAGTTTAATTCTATAGGTTTAAGGCATTTATCAAAAACAGGTGACAATAGGCCTATCCTTTAATACAATTTTTACTGAATTATTGATTAACGAAACCCTTTGTTAATTCAGTTATTGCTCTCAAGAGTTGATCAGAAATAACTGAATTTCAATAAAACAGTCAATGATTTACATGTTTTCACACTTTAATCAAATTATCAATTAATTTGTTATATAAAACAAAATTCAATTGAAATTGAAATTAAAATTTTGTTTATAATTGATGACCAAAACTATTGACTCTCTTTATTATCAGATTAACGACAGACCAAAGAATCGTTTTTATGTTAAATCACTTAAAAAATAATTTAATTAATGATTTCATCGAAAGAATAAAAAACTTAATAAAAAGTTAATTTGATTTTTGTTACAAGAAATTCAATCAATCTTTTTGTATAACTCAATAAAAACAATATTGTGTCCTTAAATACACTGGATCAAATAAGCACAGGTTGATGGATTCAATCATAGAGTAAGACCTTGTTTAGAGTGTTTTAAATTATATGTTTAGGTGACTGACACTAATAACTAAACTAAGGGTTTGTTGTGTTTAAAATTTACTAATTATTTAATTTGAAATTTAAATCACAATCACTTTTAGGCTAAACAAAGAGTTCCGGATATAAAAGCGATTTATTTTAATGATTTAAATAAATACTAAAACATTATTGAAATGAAATTAATTTGAATTCATTTGAACACAGAGTAAAGCAAAACAATATATTTTATGAAATGTGAAAATTATTAATAAAAGTAAATGAATATTAGTTTTTGTTTTTCAGACAAATTAAACCAATTTTAGTTAAAAATGAATTTCAATTAAAAGTTTATAATAATTGCATTTTTGACGAGATTTACGAAACGATAAAATTTCAGAATTAATGCAATTATAATAACAATTATTTGTCATTCAATCCTAATGTTTGTCTCGTATTAAAGGATATAAAATCAAAATTTGTATTAATTATTATTGAATTTGAATTTTTTGTTCATTATTTCACTTTATTTGATAATAAAATCAAATGTCATTCAAAATACTTCACATTAATTGTCGATTAAATAAAATTTTGAATTCAATAGTGATTTCAATGATTTCAATGAAAGACAAATATTTTGTTCAATTAATTAGTTTTAATGGACTTTCACTTAATGTGTCGTAAAATTTGTCGCTCAACTAATTTTTGAACCCATTTTTTGGTCATTTATTTTGGATTTGATTTCAAGAGATTAAGAAATCCATTAAAAAATCATTTAATGAATAGTATTTCAAAACATTAGTTATAATAAGATTTGTTAGCATTTTGTTATTTATCCAAATATTCATTGATTGCTATTAACAACAAAACAATCGATTTTTATCTAATATATAGTCAGTTATGTCATATAAATAACAATATTAAGAAAAGAAAGGGTAATAAAGGGGTATTTTAGGCCAATTTGATAACAACTGGAGTCTGTATTCATTCATTAACTTCTGATTCATCTCCGCTTCAGTTGAACACAAATCAAGCGATAATTTTGTGTCGTAAGTGAAGTACAGAAAAACAAATTAAAGGCCAAAACATTAGACAATTATTTGAAGATTTAAAAAATTACTCAAAGTATTAGTGAATGAATGAAAATATAAATCAATGCTATTTGAAAGACAATATTACAAAAAGGGATCCCAAACCCACACAGAAATGGATGTGTTGTGAGTCAGACATATATTAAAGGGTCGGATATAACGCTGAGAACATTGGATGCGTTTATCTCTGGTCTTAATATTCAATCAATGAAATCCTTAACTCAACTCCGTTTCCAAGTTTTCATTTGGCTTTCGAGGCCTAAAGTAAACACTAATATCAATACAATATAAATAGCCTTTCATTTCAAACAATGTCATTCAGTATTGAAAGTTAATTCAAAAATAATTAATTTTCATAACAGAAGAGAATCTCATAATAAATATAATTAAAAATAAAGTTTTAAAAAATCACAAAATATATGACAAAATAAAAAACAAAATACTTTTTATCAAATTTTTGTTAATTTACTGTAATTTAAAACAAATTGTTTTTTTTGCTTAAAGTTTATGATTTCTTAAAAGTATTTTTGTCTAAAACATGATTGTATTTTCAGATAAAAAGCAATTTTTTGAGATATAATTTCTGAAATCCGAGACAACTATTGTCTTGAAGTAAAACATTTGTTGTCTTAAGACTTGGTATAAAAGGAAGGAATTTAAAGCCAATTATTTATTTTAAGAAATCATACAAAAGACTGAATTGTTTTTTATTCTCATCTCATCTCAAGATCTTTAGTTAAAAACTTCTGTTTTTGTTATTCAATAATTGATGAGATTTTTGTGAAATCATAACAACTGACACAAAAATGATTAAAAATTATTATACGTTTGAGAATTGTTTTTTAAAAATCAATTTTTGTTTTGTTTAATAAAAGGTCTAAAAATAGACAACAATTTATTCAATTTGTGTATAACTTTGAGATTGAATTCAAACAAACAAAATGTTATTTTATTTAAACAAACAGTTAATAAAAAAGTAATTATTATTTTAAAATATTTCATTAAATTGTATTGAAATCTAAAATATCTAAGAATTTCAGGATTTTTTTTATTTGAATAAAATATAAATTCATTGAAAGTATACATGAAATTAATTTCAGGCAATAATTAAATACTGAATAAAACAAGAAAAAGAAAAATTGAAAACACTTTCAAATGAAAGATATTTCGATGATTTGAAGATTTAATTTAATTAAACTTTTGTTATCCAAGCCTTCATTACTGTTTAATTGCATTACTTTCCTCTGAAGACAATTAGCATTTAATGCTATTTTAATGTTTTCATTCAATATCTAAATGAAAATTAGGAGTCATTTAAATGATGTTTTAATTTTTCATAACATTTCAATCAACTAATTATTTTTGGTTTTTATGCTTAAATCAGATAAAAATTAAGTCCAAAAAACCATTTTAAGTGTAATATAAAAACAATTTGATTGATAAACATATTTGCTTTTTATGCTTTGATTTTTTGTCAAATCCATCACATTTTGTGTTATAAGTTATAAATGAATGAATAAAAAGGCAAATACTGACGACTAATACAAAAAATAAGTGAATGACTGAACAACTAATTGTATAAATCATATCAAAAATGTAAATATAAATACAATTTTACTGCAAAAGCACTTCAAACCCAGAGTTTCCTTATTATAATTGATGAGTTGAACGAGTTTTTAATATTTATGGCATTTATATTGCTTTCAATTCATTCCTCTATTTTTAGTCACAAATTAGGATTTGAAGACAATTTATTCATCGCTCAAAACATTTCCGTCCCTTAAGAGTGAAATCTCTTTAAAAGAGAAACTCTAAAAAACATTTCAATGTTTTCTGTATTGAAATGCAAATAAAATACAAAACATTATTGAAAACATTAATTACTTTTCTTTATTCAAAAATGATAGACAATTAATATATTTATAATCTGTTCTTGGTGCTTTACAACACATTCAATCAATAATACAATAATTTTTTTCAATATATATTTTTTCTCATTTCATTAAATGTTTTTTTTATAATAATATAAATTGTTTTCAATATTTATATTCAAATATAGTTTTTATTTATAAATATATTTTACAACAGAAACTTGAATTCATTGCTACCATTCCTGAGCTGATCGCGCAGTAAATCGCGGGTCAGTTTCAGGTGATGCTCGACATTCACGGATCCGATATTACTTTTCTGGATCTTTTCAAAGCACTGGATGGCTTCGTGAAAATGTTTACGCCTGACCTCAACGACACAGAGGTTGTGCTGAGCGAACACATTGGTTGAGTCAATGCCTAATATCTTATTATAACAGTTCTCTCCGTTGTTTAGATCATCAAAATATTCAATATATATATCACCCAAAAGTAGCAGTGCTTTAATATGTCGACCATTAGTGGCCAACAGTTTGGTCAGGTATTCAACCGCTTCTATAGGTTTTGGCAAATCTTCGTTATATAAGAGAAGAGCCATATTATAGAGCGCTTCAGAAAAGTTTGCTTTAATTTGAATCGCTTTCTCTAAAAATTGTTTTCCTCTTTCAAAGCGACCACTTTTGATGGCTAACAGTCCGAGATTGAAGTAAACCGTCTCATCAGCCCTTCCCAACTCAATAATAGTGTTGAGTCTCTCGACGGCCACCTCATGTAAACCACTCAACCCTTGGTCTTGTATTATGCGGGCAGAGGCTAACAGTGACGGCTCGTGGTGGGGGTCAAGACTCAGGGCTTCATCGAAGAGTTGAAGCGCATCTTGAGGTGATCCGGACTCGTTCACAACTATACCCAACTGTAAAGTGAAGATAAATGTCTGTTCAGAAACAGTTAATCCTTTTTTGTTCACACATTTTGTTATTCACTCTTTATATTCAGTCATTGACTCCAAAACTCCAAATATACTCAAACTTTATTCAAAAAATAATAATAAAATCTAAAAAAGTCTAAAATTTTAAACAATTTTTTGCTTCAAATCTCATGAAATAAAACTTCATTTTAAGAGAAGAAGAATTGATTTAAAACTTTTAGGAAAATCTTTTTTTGAGCAAAATTTCATTTTTAGTGATCAAAAGCACCGCAAATGACAAAAGGTGTGAAATTTTTCATTGCTTTCACAAAAAGATCTCTTTCTTTAGTAATGGATTGCATTTTGAAATCATTTTTGTATTATTACTCACATTGTAGAGGATGTCTGGGTCTGAGGGCTCGTATTCCAGTGCTTTGGCCAACATTACCGCCGCTTCGATGCGTCGATTGGAAGCTCGTAATACTTGAGACCAACTCTCAAAGGCTGGTCTGTAATCACTTCTTAGAGTGAGTATCCTTTGATGCAATAGAAACGCCTCTTTAGACTTCTGGGGATCTCTTGATATCAGTTCAGAAAGTCTTAGTAAAGCTGTTAAATGCATGGATGAGATATGATCTGCACTTTTGGCCGATTCCTCCATTAGATTAGTGGCCGTTCGGTACGACGTTTCGGCCTCTTTTGTATTATTTAGTTTCACTAAAATGTTTCCCAAATTTAAGTGACCCCTCACATCCCTGGGCTCAACACTAAAACAAAATGGTATAAAAATATTGAATTATTAGAAAAACATGTTTATATATAACAAGGAATGAGTAAATGCTTATTATATCAGTTTATATAAATTATATAAGAAATTGAAATAATAGCAAGCACGTTTTCTTATATATACTGTAGCTAAAAAATTATATAAATTTTCGGTTGATATATTGGAAATGAATTTCTCGTTACAGTAAAAGAAAATTGCCCGGAGATAATGTACATAACGTGCTGGATCAAACTATATCCTGGATTTCAATTTTGAGAAAAAGACTAAAATATAAAATCTCTAATACTATAAAACCCAAACTGAAAGCCATAACATACCGAACCGCTTCACGAAAATAATCGATGGCCACATCATATCTACCATCCCTTTCATGAAGTCTTCCCAAATTGTTAAGTAGTTTAGTGTTTGTTGGACTGACTCTAAGGCCAGACGTGTAGAGCGAGTATTCATTATTCCTGAAATTGGTTTTTATAAGACATTAACTAATAATTTGATAATTAATAAAAAGATTCACAAATTGTGTGCCATTTGTGACATATTTTATATACGAATAGAGTATTAGATTTGATATAAGTTTTTGTTATATTGTGAGCGAAATAAGAAAATAATTGATTTGATTACCAGTCACTACATCTGCGATATGTCTTCAGCCCATTGAAGACCAACAGAAGGGCTATAACTGTCTCAATGCCAGTCCTATGTCTTTCCCTTTGGTATGCAATGTAATAAAAATAAGAAATATATGGAATGTTTCGGTTCAGACAATATTTAAGGGGCAATAAAGTTAATATTTGTATTAATGCTATACCAAGTATTGAGTAGTTTTTTGAGACCCATTCCTATGAGCAGAAGGAATCCAATTGATGGCAAATAAAGTACTCTTTCGGCCACAACAAACCCGATCGGGAACAGTAGGTTTGACGCAGGAATGAACGGCACTATAGCCAACATAAGCACCTATTCATACGATATATCAAAATAAACATTACTTTTATTTCATTTATTTTTTTGCCGCAAATATTTCAGTTATTTTTTGTCAGACTTTTGGCTATTCTTTCGTTCAAAACATTATTTGTTAATAAATAACAGTAAATACAAAATGAAATCAAATATCAGTTAATATAAAAAATATTTTTCTATTAGTACTGGAATTCAAACAATCATTTGATGGACTGATAGACTGACCAGAAATAGTTTTTGGTCTTTACTCTTGAATAAGGCGTAGTATAATAGGTATATCAAAGCGGCAAAGAAGGCCCCAGTCGTCCAAACTCTTGGGTCGGTTATGTCTGACACCAAACTGATGGATGCGTGCGTCCGATCACAGCTCAAATCACAGGGAAATAACATAAGCCATCCATTGAAGGCAATTAAATAACTATATGTTAACTGTTTTGTAGGACTCTCGGCATATGAGGCCGGGTTGTCAAACCTGTCCAACAAACACAGGCATTAGGTTTTACACAATATTCTGTTCAATCAATAGTTTGATAATAAATCAAAAATTTTGTATCACTTTTATGCCATATATCTAAACATTTTATTTTTCATTTTGCCTTAAATTTCATTTTCATAGAAAGAAATAATTCATTTCTTCAGACAAAAAATGTTTTCAAAATTTATTAAAAAATATTTTTTTTTTTGAAATAACCCTCATATGAGGCGTACATTCATTGTATTCAAAAGAGGAGAAAAAATACATTATATTATAATCAATGAATGTATGAAATAAATGAATGACTTTTTTCTATGAAAAACAGAACTCAATATATAATATAATTTTTTTGTGTATAAGTTATCAAAAAAGTATTTCAATAGAGAATTGATTAAATGAATGGTTAAATGAAATACCGATTGAATTTTGGAAACTTATTATCCATTAAATACAATCTGAATATAAGAGACGCCAAAAATGCAAACAATAAAACAAATATGTTTTTAACGGTTTTCCTCCAAGCGATCTGAAATTTTTTTGTGTTCCCAACCCTGGATATAATGCCGTTTAGATTCACTGCTTTTGAGTTAATTTTAATTTCCTGTTGAAGAACAATAATAGAGAGAAAATTGATGAGTGAATGAATTGAATGCTAAATATATACAATAAAAGCCATTAACAGTGACTTTAATTATTTATTTTGATTTTTAAATCCAATTTTATGTATGTTTTGCTCACTTTGTTCGTTGGGTTTGTGTTTCTCTGTCGATATATCCATTCATTTGTGGCACAAATTATTAAAACAGTTAACGACTGCTCTTTACACAGGAATCCCAATACAGAAGATATGACACAAAAGACTAATTTGTATTTAACTTTGTTTTTATTTGAACTCCATATCAGAAGAGTTGATAAATAAAATATAGCCGACAATAGCTCAGCCCTTCCGACAACTGACGCAACCTTTGGATAGATATTAGAGAAGAAAAAATCAATTTTAATCTAAAATTAATTGTATTTTTGGAAAATTTGATTATTTGTAACAAACGCTGAGTCAATGAAATGCAACACTTCTTCAGATAATTATTTATTAATTGTTTGTTTGAACCAAATTAGCGACAAATGAGATGAGTTGTCACGAAATGGTCTTTTCATCGTTTTTTATATGACAGTCAATGGGATCGATGGCATCGATAGCCAACTATTATATATCTGACCACTTTAGACAAACACATGCACTTATAAAACCTTACAAACCATACAAACCATTGGTATTTTCATTGATATTTTCTATCCCTAAATGCAGTTTTGCGTTACTATACTCTGTATACTCTGTAGCCGTTATACTTCACCGATTTTTTTTTAGTTTTTAAAGTAAAAACAACGGTGTGTTTTGGATACTTGTGCTGTGAGCGCACAGTTAGACTATTCAAGTGCTTTATCACAACACCAGTGAACGAAAAAGTGCTCTAAAATGCACTAAAAGTCTTAGTTTCTCACTCTTAATGGTTAAATCGATAGCAGACTCTCTCTCTCTCTCTCTCTCTCTCTCTCTCTCTCTCTCTCTCTCTCTCTCTCTCTCTCTCTCT
>JAQGAT010001622.1:0-12667 GCA_034687845.1 Pantelozetes paolii
AGAGAGAGAGAGAGAGAGAGAGAGAGAGAGAGAGAGAGAGCACATGTATTATCTAAGGAATGACTGATATTGTGATGTAAATAAGTGTCAACTATATTAAAATGGATTATAAATCGCTCTATCATTTCATTGAATCCATTATCCGGTGTTTGTGTCGCAGGTGTCTAACAATACAATGTGTATAACAAACCATTATTTTGCCCTTTTTTGCTGATCAATAGCCCTCTGGAGATACGGAGAAGGTTTTATAACTCAGCCATTATACATGTCTCAGCCCTAAACCGTTTGCAGTCATCAATCCTTAATCACTTTTAGGCCAAATCCCATCCAATTTACGAGTGAATGAATGCTCGTTACCGACAATGCGTTAATTCTGTTCATACCGTTCCTCTATGGAGAAGATAAATCTTTTTTACTTTAGCCTAATATACCTTTCCTTGGATTAGAGCTTAATTGACTGCTTCTCCATTGAATTACAATTAAATGTTTATCATAACTACAAATAACATTAAATTAACATTCAATCAAACTTTTATTCATATCTTATGTTCCCTTAAATTATAATTTGATAAAAATCTTGAAATTAATTATTGAATGAAAATAATGTAAAACAAAAATCCATTTCTTTTGATAGACTTTTTGAGAGAAATATATATGAATTCTCTGTAGTTGTCATGAAATTGTCGGCAGTTTTCAACATTTATAACCAATAAAAGCTAAGAATTACTGAAATGACATTTCAATGCAATAAAAATAGCACTTTATTGGACAGACTGTCGACAATATAGTGATAGAGTGCCATCATTTCGGTGATTTGTTTGATTGGGTTATAAACAGGCATAAAATGCGGAGCATCACCCCCTGTATGCAAACAAAAATGTACAGTAGAGCTGCTGCATTAAAAATCTTCATACAATATACAAAAATCATCCTTGTTATCCCACCGACACCTCGTCTATTGGCTGTTGTAAGCCAGGTTATAAATTTATTCAACAAATCAATTATAATTTATAAATAAGGTTTTTAATAATAATTAAGTGTGAAGGGGTAAAGGGAATGAAGGAGAGGCAGGGGTGAAGGGGTAAAAGTGAGGAAGGGGAGGCAGGTGTGAAGGGGAAAAAGTGAGGAAGGGGTAAAGGGAAGAAAGGGGGGTGGAATGACATTTTATTTTTAAACTTATATTGTTTTTAACAGTCATACGGAAGGGAAAATTTGGAATTTTTTCCCCCTGGAACCCAAACTCGAACCAACTTCCCCTGGAAAAATTGGAAAATAGTGGCAGTTTTCCTATGAAAAACCACCCTTCCCCTCGCAAATGAGGAAAAATTTGAGAAATAATTTGTAATTTTATGTAATATATAGTAATTAATGAATAAAATATCAATTATTTATTGCTTATATAAATTATTATAAACAGATGTTCTCATATAAAACGGCCGCCATTTTTCACCCCTGGAATTCCAGTTTTGAGAATATTTTAGCAAGATTTACCCCCTGTAGGGACCCCTGAAATGGTAGAGCTTTCAAACCCCAGGTTTTAAAATATTTTCAAAGCCATAAAAATAATGATTACTAAGTTACTATTGAGCATGGAACAATTTTCATAAATCATAAAAATAATTGATTATCAAAGCTAAGAAATCATCCAGTGAACTTCTGAGATTGCTTATTATAACATTACAATAAATTCCTACCGGTACTATTATAACTGAGAACAATGTATTAGTTCCAATGAATAAGTTATTATAACATACCTTAAATTATCCAGATTCAATTTGAACAAATAAACGTATCCATACTTTAATCTTTTGACTCTCAAAATGACATTCAATTGTATTTTAAAATATGGAAAAATAAGTTTCAATTCATTGAATGAATTTTATTTCAATATAAACCGATTTAAAGTATAAAACCTCAACAATAAAACAAAAATTACATTCAATACTAAAAACAAGAAATATTTTACAAAACAATTGAAAAAACAAAACAAAAATCAAATGTTAATTAAGTATTCATTTTAAGTATTAGTTATGATAACAGTTGTGACAGTATTACTAGAAAATACCAAATCTATTTGATTTTATAGGAAAATGTATTTTTTACAACTAGGTCCTATTGTTGATTATCAACGAATGTAAGGTTGATTGAAATTCAATTTATCTTATATTCATTGAATGAAAATATTTCACAGACAAGAACTACAAGTTCATAATCTGTTCATCTAAAACCTCATTTTACACAATTAATTCACCCTGATATGGCTAAAAAGTAAAATAATTAACTTAATTTTGATATACAGTACCTGGATATACAGAAATATATTTTGTTATAAAAACAAACTAGACTTGATATTTTTTCAATAATTGAGTGATTGGTAGATATCATTGGAAATATAAATAATAAAGAGATTTTAAAAAATAAATAAAATATCAAAAATGAATTTCAGTTTTTGTTGAATGAATGAAATATACTGTAAAATGAAAACAAATATTTCTAACATTTATTTTTATTCTTATATTTTCGTCTGAGTTTAGAGAGTATAGTGTTATAAATATTATTATTTCGTTTAATGAAAGGCAATCTTTTCTTCTCCTCCTTAGGGTCAATGTGTTTAATACCCGGTGCGTGGACTAAGAAAGCGTTGTCCAGAATGGCCAGATCATAGTTCATTAAACACATCTCAAACATCTGTACAAACGTTTAAATTAATTGTAATTTGAAATATAAATGTAATTCAAAATCAATAATAAAATGAATAATCACTTGAAAATATAATTTTCAATAATTGAATAAATTTCATAAAAAATGATAAAATTATTGTAATTTTTAAAACTACTGTTACTTTTGTGTACTGTTGCTCAAACAACTAAGTTATTAGTAAGAATGTACTTGCACCCATCTGTAGTTTTTGTATGTAATTGCCATTTTCCTTAATGATATGACATTGTTAAAACTGATCTATCATATTTTTCAAATTACAATAATTGTATC
This sequence comes from Pantelozetes paolii, assembly GCA_034687845.1. NCBI lineage: Eukaryota > Metazoa > Arthropoda > Arachnida > Sarcoptiformes > Oribellidae > Pantelozetes > Pantelozetes paolii. The sequence continues at coordinate 2,992 of JAQGAT010001622.1, forward strand.
AAATCTGTCGTCAATTTTGTCCAAATCATCCAATTTTTATCGAAACAAACATTTCATTTAAAGTTTTTAATTATATCTTAATTTTATTCACAATTTCTCTATTATTTTAATTTTTGTTTTATAAAGACTTCAGTTTATAAGCTATGAATAGTTTGTCACAAAGTTAAGCAATGTCATTTAATATACTGTAATTATTAAATATTAGTTGAGATTGTTTAAATATTAAATAAATTTGTCAAGTAATTTTCATAATTCCAAAGCCAATTTTAATTACCTGAGACATTTTATCCCTCTTTCCATCCCAGGTCAGTCTTTCATCATAAAATGGCTCCGCATTGGTCCCAATATACAGCGGTTCCCAACTGTTTCGACTCTGAAGACGTTGAGTGACTCGAAATATACCCAAAGAGTTGTTAACAGGAAAGACATTAATCCACTGAACAATAGATATAATCAATTATAAAATGTTTTTGAGATTAAAGCAAATAGAGATGAACCGGATTACCTGATTTCTGTCCGGGAAGTTCTGACAGGCATCACAAACCCACTTATGAAAGAATATGGCGTTTCCTTCAAACCATTTAATCATTTAATCATTAAATTTATATTAATATTGATTTAAATTCACAAATCATTACCTCTTTTGATGAGATCCTTGAGCTCTGATTTATTCATCGGGGGTTCAACACCTTCTTTCACTTCAAATATGGGAATCACATACACGTGAGGATTGGTTTGTTTTACAATTGGAAGTAAACCAGACTTTTCGCGCTCAAGTAGTTTAAGAAAACCCGAAACTATGCCAACACTCGGGTATAACTCAATATCCGAAGCGAATATGTATTTTGTTTGAGCGTTAAGTCGCGCGACATTACGGACAACATTGATAGGATAGGGAAGGGAATGGTCGGAACGGAAGGTCGTATAAAATTTACTTTTTATGTCATCAAAAGTGAGAGAACAGTCAAAGTTCATGTCTTCTACATAACTAAAAGGAAAGGTATTATTACTTTGAGGACCGAAAGACGTGTCGTAAACCAAATGCCATGAAATTCTTGTTTTAACGCAAATGTCTTTACATTTTCGCATATAATAGACTAAATTCACAACGAGTTGGAAGTCCAGTCCCGGAGAATAGACGGCGACAGATAAATACCCGTCCCATCGACGACACAAATTCTCTACGTGATAGAGGAAGGGATGTGTGCCCTGAGTGGTAAGAGTAGCACTATTTAAATGATCTGGCTTCTCATCACTCGGTATAAAATTCCTGAGCACTGTATACGAGCTTCGAGTCTCTGTTGACCACCAAATGGTGTCGTTTTTACTGTCATTAAGTATTTCTTCAGTTATTTGCGAAACATTTGATTCAATGATTGGTTTTTCTAAAAGTTTATGATTTTGTTCATTGCTTTCAATAATATTGTTCCCAATTGTGGTGTCTTCGGACACAATCTCTTCAATGTCTTCCTAACATTAAATCAATTGTTAAATCATTTCAAACAAAATAGTCTTTAAATACCTTTTTCACAATCTTTTGAGTATTTTCAGAGTCTTTTGAAGTATTAATAACTATAACACAAGGACTGGATTTACCGGATCTGGTGTTTGTCTGAAGAGTTAATATGTTATAAACGGCTAAAACTATATTAAATGCAATCAAAGCCTTCAACAAAAGCCGGGAATCAAGTCTTGGAGTCGTTATTAAACTGTAATAATAGTTACGCTTTTGAGTTGAAGTCATTTCGGACTTAATTATGGACACAATTGTGTCTTAAAATACAATTGAAATTTTGTTTAAAAAGTAATATTTTGTAATATTTTGGCGAAATATTAATAATTATATTGAATTTCAACTGAAATTGAAGACAAAATCACAGATATATTAAATTTATATCACTTTATATCACATTTATTATACTTTTTATCATATTTTGTCTAAAATTTATAGCTTTTTATCGAAAATATAATTAATTATAAACTAATGTCAAGTCATTTGAAACACGGATTAGACATTAGATGTAAATAATATCAATAATATGAAAGTCTTTTTCAGTTATTTTATGTTTTATTTTATGTTTTGTTAAATATTTTTATTATATATTTCACAAAACATTAAGCATTCAGTTGTCAAATATATTTCACTTACGACGTAACCATTTGTGCAATATTTTTGACCCTTTCCTCTTCAAGAGTCAAATCGTGTCACAGTATATGAGTATTGAAGTAGAATGGATATGATGAGCTAGGTTAGTTTAAATAATGCATATATTTTACTCTTCGATGACATTTGTGTTAATAAAACATTTTTTTAATAAAAATATAAAAACCTTTAAATAATTTTCAATTTATTGAAGAGTATTATTTACAAGAGGTTTCATATTTTAAACTTACTCTGAACTTTTAAATATATTTTTCACAGCTTTAATGAAAACAATTAACATTTGATATGTTTTTAAAAGTTTATATTTAAAAATCTTATAAACTTTTAATTGAAAACTAAACTAAATTTAATTTTTATTTATTAATTGAATAAAAAATAATTATTTCTATGTTTTTAACAAAACTATTAAATTTCTGCTCAAAACCATTGTTTGGAGAAAAATCCTTCATTTCATACATTGAATGATATCATCATCTCATCTGTGGTTTAAATCAATTGTTAATATTTTTGATTAAAAAATAATGAAACCCTGATGTCATATCAAACATAACTCTTGACCCAAATATTAACTGTTTTTATAGTAAAGTAAAAGTAATTTAATATTTAAATTAAAGATAAGTTTATTTGAGTAACGATTCAAATGTTAATGCATTTCAATATTAATTATGATTTTGTGGTTAATAATCAGTTGTTATAAACATTTCATTCATTACTTTCAATGTTCAGGTATTCAGGGGTATTAGTAGTAAAACTTTATTATTTTATAAAAAGGGGGTAAAAATCAAATAAATCATTATTGAATTGCGTCAGAAACAGATTAATTGAAATCTTAATTAAATGACAAAGTTTTATAACAGCATTTGAAAACCATTTAACCATGGTTATTTCCAATCTCTCTAATCTATATGTAGATAACAAGATCTTATGAAAAGGGTTTGAATAAAAAGTTATTTAATGAATGAATTCAATGATTAATTAATTTTTAATACTTTTAATTGAAATATAAATATATTTTACAAAAGATTTGAAATAAAATTATAAAAACTTTTGAATCAATGACTGAATGACTGAATGAGTGAATCATTTGAGACATAGTTTCCATCTTTTGGTGGTTTAGTGTAAACGCAATGTAATGTCAATACAAAGAGACAAAGCCGTGAATACACTGTTTGACTATAGGGTTCGCACCGACAGAGCACTGGTAGAGCACTGGTAGAGCACAGGTAGAGAGCACTGATAGCATTGAACTGTTTGTTGAGTTCAACACTTTCTATACATCGCTTGAGATTGTGAATCGACTGAAGAACTGTTGGACCAATTGATGTGATTGAAGGCATGACAGACCAGTCGACTCTACTCTTGAGGAAGCAATTGAATGGTTTGTTCACCAATTGATCCAAAGATTTAATGATTGAAATGCCTATCAATTACTACGCATTCAATGCTTTACTGCTTATCAAAAATAACCCTTTTTTTGGTTACCCTTAGAATCCATTGAATTATTAATTGATTTTTAACTTTAATTTAATGTTTAATCCGATGACAGACCTGAAGAAGAATCCGGTGGAGGGGTTCTCAGCGGGTCTGGTAGATGACGATGACATATACGTGTGGGAAGTGCTTATCATTGGACCGCCCGATACGCTATAGTAAGTGATATACCTTTCCATTGTCTCAATGGTTATTAACTAATCCCTAATCCTTTATCTGATCCCAAAGTGAGGGCGGATTCTTCAAAGCGCACCTTAACTTCCCTAAAGATTATCCCTTAAGACCACCGAAAATGAAATTTGTGACCGAAATATGGCACCCGAACAGTATGTCCACCTTTTGTCTACCTTTCCTTCATTTAGTCAATGATTTAATTGTCTTTTTATTTGCGGAATAAACAGTCGATAAGAACGGAGACGTCTGTATATGTGAGCACCGGTTATACCGAACCTTAAGAACAAAGAACTGAAACTGTTTTTACATTAATAGCTATACTTCACGAACCGGGAGACGATAAGTACGGTTACGAGAAGGCATCCGAGCGTTGGCTACCTGTCCACACCGTCGAGACGATTCTTATATCTGTAATTTCAATGTTAGCCGACCCTAATGACGAATCCCCGGCCAATGTAGACGCAGCGGTGAGTGTTTAGTGAAGCCGTGCTTTTGAATCCATAATTAATAACTTTATACCCCTTTTATACCCTCTTTAGAAGGAGTGGAGAGAAAGTTTTGTTAACTTTAAGCGCAAGGTCGCCCAATGTGTCCGAAAAAGTCAAGAAATTTAATAATACTTTTTTACGGGTGAGAGTCAGACATACATTGAGACAAACATTGCTTTCAAAATGTGTCCAAACTTTCAATCATTTTATGATTTTTGTCTGTATTTCCAATTCAAACCCCTTTTAACCAATAAATTAATGAGTTTTCGGTTAAAATGAAAACAAAATCTAATCTAAGAATAAATTGTTTCAAAATTTCATTTATTACCAGAAATTTGATTCCTTTTCTCATTTAAACTAATTTTATGTCTACTCTAAGGGTATTTTGTTTTGTTTTGCATTACTTAAGGATAAAAACTATTTTAATTTGTTTTATACCTAATATTAACCGAAAATTGAATTGAATTGCAAAACAATGCTTGAGTTTTGTGCAAACATTTAATAAAAAAGTGAAAACAAAACAAATATTTTATACAAAACTCAATATTTTGTTTATTTTAAACCCTTTTTCAATAAATCAATACATTTTAGACATTCAGTCATTCATTCAGTCGTTTATTAAATGAAAACCTTTTGATAATAAAAACTTAAATTAATTGAAAAACATATTTACTTTCAATGAAATGGTTTTTATAATCAATTATTTTTATTAATATTAATATATTCTGTAATTAATAATTCATTTCAGGGGTTGTTGTCAACAATTTCTTTACTAAAACACTGAAACATCTAATAATAAAATCATTGAATCATTGAATCAAACAATGATTACAATAATTCTCATGAGAAGTGCTTTTATGAAGAAATTCTTGACAAACATTGGGAAACCATTTAATAATAAACTAATTATAGATTTAAATGAAATGAAAAAATAATTGAATCAAACTTTGGATACATTTTTGAAAACTTATAAAAATTGGTTTAATTTTGAAAATATTTTTAATTGATTTGTATTTTTCTTATAGTAATTGAATAGAAGACTAGAATTACTAATAATATTAATAATCATCTCTTCATTTGCTAACAACGGCTCACTTGCGGCTCATTTGCGGCTCATTTGAAACAAAAATTCATTTTTTATTTTCAATTTTTGTTTAAGAGTTTCAATAATTTTCTCAATTTTTAAATGAATTAATAATTTATATATTATTTTGTTTTTAAAAAACGAGAATTTATTTACAATTAATTTTAATTGTATTTCTCCTCTAATGAGAGAAAAACTAATTGTTTTTAAAAAGAAAATTAATTTTCGTATAAAATCTTATTTGTATTCATGTGTACAGTAGTTGTCGGCAAAAGATTAATCAAATTTTTGTCGTTTTCATGAATTAAATAAACATTTTATCACTGCTTATGATATTTCAGATATATTTGAGACTTTCAATCATTTTATTAAAACCTTTCATTAAAATAACGATTTATTTCTAAAATTGATTTTTTGCTCAAAATATTTAATCAATTTATAATTATTTGTATTTTTTTTGTAAACATTTTATTGTTTTTTACTTGAATTTAACAAATCATAGAAAATATAGATTTAAACCATATTTTATAAATTTTAATAAAACTAATACCGAATTCTTGCGCATAAAGGAAATGTACATGCTCATACAGTATATGTGCATTCTCATACAGTAAATGAACATGCTCATATGTAGAATTGAGTGTTTTTACTTAAGCAAAATCAGGTGCACTACTATCCGAAACAACTGCACCCTGTACAGAATATAGATATAGGTACCTGTTTCTTTATTATCCCAAATATTTACTGTAGATTGATTTATAAGAATAGCAAGTATACTTAACTTTTAGCTTTATATTGATATAATGAAAGCTTTAAAACAATATTTTTATAGAATTTCAAAATTATTTTGATTTTTATTAAATATTTTATATTATTTTGAATAATAGTTTGTTTGACATTGAGTGAGTAGCCAGGGTGAGAAACCAGGATAAGTAGCCAGTGTAAGTAACTAACCGCTAGTTACTAGCGTAAGTAACCAGGTGAGTTAAAGAATCAACATTATTTTATGCACACAAGCCTTCATTTCATTCAATTTTAATACCACTTAAATCTCAATTAAAAACAAGAATTGACTGAAAATCCATTGAAAATGCTTTTGTGTTTTGATATTAATGTACAAAACATTGAATGTTTCACTGAATTATAATTTATCCCTGGTTACCAATATTTCCTTTTATATCCCTATCCCTTGTAAAGCCTTTTCTTTATAATAAAACCATTCCCTAAACGGTTAGTGAAACCCAAAGCACTCTATTTCAACAAAAACTTAAACATAAATGAAATAAATTTAAAATAAAAATGAATTGAAATTAAAATTAAAATAATTTATTAAATGTTTGTTTGTTTTCGAATGAAATACAAATGAAATGAATATAAAATTCAAAATTTCATTCAATTATAAGAAAATTAAAACATTTTGTAAGAAATGAGTAAACAATTGGATATTTGACTAAAATATGTGTGAATTAAAGTAAAATATCTCTATTTTCCAGAATATCGTTATCCAAGTCATCAAACATACAATCCGTGTCCTCATATCTGTTGTACTTCAGTTCATTGGCGTCGAAGTCAAGCACTAGAAGTTTGGTCTCTTCGGTGCCATTCCTTGAGCCGACGGCACAAACGAGTTTAGTATTGGAAGCCCTTATACGCCACACAACACCACCGCTTCCGCCACTACTTAATGAAACTAAATTTCTGATAAACTCTCCTGTCCTCAGATCCCAGAGTTTGACCGTTCCGTCATCGCTGGATGTGATCACAAACCTAGAGTTGAATTGAAGACATGTGACGGCACTCGAGTGCTTGTTAGCGCCCGATAGCGTTGTAAGACATTGGCCGGTATTGATGTCCCAGACTTTGACAGTTGAGTCGGCGTTTCCTGAAACTAATATATGGCCTCTTAATTGCATTCCACTCGTCAACGACTGATGACCTATAAGTGTGTGCTTAAGAGTGCCCGTAGTGGCCGACCAGACCCTAATGGATGTGTCCAGAGATCCGCTGACAATATGTTGTCCATCGAATTGGAGAGAATAAACTCGATTTGAGTGACCTTCGAGTGTATGAAGACATGTCTCAGACATAACGTCCCACACCTTAACCAAGTAATCATAAGCTCCGGAAACACATAGCTTTCCATTAAACTGAACACAACGGACGGCAGCCATGTGTCCGACCAATACATGACAACACTCTCCGGTCTCGATATTCCACACCCGAAGAGAGGCATCTCTTGAACCAGAGACCACTTGGTCTTCGTGTAATGCCATACACCTGACCGTTGATGTGTGGCCGTAGAGAGTATGAAGACATGTGCCGTCAAAAGCAGACCAGACTTTAAGGGTTCTGTCTGTGGAACCACTGATTATAATATTATGAGGTGATAGTTGTGAAGACCAGACGCCGCCCGTATGGCCGGTAAGTGTTCGAAGACAACGACCCGATTCACTCGACCACACCTTAAGGGTGTTGTCATCACTTCCGCTAACAATTAAATTAGACGATGGGTTGAACTGAAGACAAGTGATGACGTGATCGTCGTGTCCTTTCAGGTGAAGAATTTCCTTAAGGATTCGCCCCTTCCTTGAAGTGGTGGCGCTTTCCTTCTCGTTGTTTAACAACCCATACCTCCAGTTGTATTCAATTGTCTTTTGCCTCAAAAATGCTATTTTATAGTCAGATCTGACAAATGCATGGATTGGGGAGACGGGAGAAGACGGAGACATCTTTGGGGAACAGCTGTTTGAATGCGGGGGTGACGTAGGTGTCGGACACAAGATGGGTGAGCGTCGGTTGAGTCGGCGCTTAAATAAGTCAACAATAGTTTCATTGTCTTCAAGAAGTCCTTCTTCTCTACACTTTTCACGCCATAAGAGGTTGTCCTCACATAATATCCTCCAATAACGGCAGGTTTGGGCGGCTTTTAAGAGGTCTTTCGGTTCCAAATAACTCAAGACATAAAGTGATAACTCTTTCGGCAATAAAGATATGAAATCTCTTTGTAATTGCGGTTCAATTAAAGTAAGCAAATGTCGGATCTGTTGGACTTCACAGATGTCTGAAGACACCAAACAATCCAAAGCAACGATGCGTTCATTGTGTGACCAGTTGTAGAAAGTCTTCAACCAATTCTCTAACCCATTGTCAACCCAGACATCCGTTCCCTTAATCTCATCGTTACTACAATTAATACTATTATTATTCGTTAAATCCATTTCATCTGCAAAAGAGTGGTTAGTATTGTCGATGTCTTCAGTTTGTATGGACTCGTGAGTGGATATCGGCGTAAATGGTCGACAGTTATCGTTGGAGTTGTGGCCAAACACTTGCGTTGAAACACATGTTTTGCCACCGATTTTGGCTCTTTTTATGGCAACACTTGAGTTGTCATCACTCAAGCAATGGACAGATCTATTCGTGTGCTTCTTAGCACTGGAGCTCTTGTGTCCATTGATGGCCAGCTCTTCAATCAAACAGTTATTAATACTATGGTTGCCATCAATTGTCTCATCAATTGTTGACATGTTTTCAATTGTATTACAGTTTGAGTCCATTATTGGAAGCGTTTTGTAAATAAAAACATTAAAAATATTATTAAAATAAATAAATAAAAGATTTTTGAAAACAATTTGAAAACAATTTGAAAACAATTGAAACGAAAAGACGTTTTCAATACAAAAACAATTCAATAATCAGTAAATCAATTGACGATTGAATTGATGAACAAAAACAACGATTTATACAACAATTGGCAGCCATTTCCAGATGTTTACCAAAATATCACGTATAATATCACACAACTGCCCCCTCTCTCCCCCTCTTCCCACCTCTGTATGGGTCACCTCTGCAGCCATAGTTCTGTCCTTTTCATAAAAAAAACCCTGATTCAAATGTTTGAATATATTAAATGCTTTAATCAAATAAAGCTGCAAAAAGTTCATTGAATAAGTCCCTAACTAAGACCCGGGTGAGCCCCTGACTGTCCCAATGAGTGAACCTGAATCAATGTCTCAGTGCCTGAACCTTGACATTTGAATATATGGTAACAGTGGTAGTGAAGAGCCCTTACACTCAAATCATTGCAATTTTGTACACTTTGTTCAGGAATTTCAATGTTTTGTATGTTTTGTCTGACTTTTTGAACACAAATTCACTTCAATTGAATCGATGAATTCTAAAACATCTTATCTAATGTTAACAAGGTTTTTCTCGTTTTCAATTTAAAACGACGTATAAGTATCACATACACCTGTAAAATAATTATCAGGTACA
>JAQGAT010001623.1:0-12666 GCA_034687845.1 Pantelozetes paolii
ACTTGAATTACATTTAATGACAATCCGTTTCAATAAATATTCATTTCATTTGACATAAAGTCTTGATTTGTATTTAAGTAATGAATATTTGAATGAAAATTCAATAAAAGCTATTTTTTAACAATTTTTGAGAGTTTTGTTAAATATTTCTGATTTTTAGACATTAATTGCATTTTCAGTGAATTTTGTGAAATAAAACCCAAAATCGCGGGAAAAGTGTTCAAAACTTTTTTAAAATAAATAAAACATTGAGTTTTTAGACCTGTTTTGGGTTTGGATGGGCTTTGGATTGGATGTTGACGTATACGTCATATACAGGAAAAGACAATTATAAGTTGATATTATAAATAATTTGATAAAACAGTATTCAGGGCTAATTTGATTAAAGAAAACACTCATATTAATTGTGTTTTAATTGTGCTTGCTTCTTTTCATTTCTCTTAATATATACCATATTATTGAATAATTGATTTCAATTGAAAGTAACTTAATCTTAGCTTTACTTCAATTTATTTGTTTGTTTGTATACAAACTCAAGGCTCACATATGAGTCACGTGACTCATGTGACACCACTTTTTCACATTTATTGTGTATTTAACTCTAAATTCAGTTATTTTTGTGATTAAAACAAATATTAATACAATTTATGACAAATGAGTTGACAATACATGCAATAAATTTCACTTCAATTATCAATTGGACTATAGTTTGGATTTGATGTCCAGTAGTGATAACATGGAGCGAGCAAGGTGAGATTTGTCCACTTGATTGATATGACAAAGTTAACATAACCAGGTTATACACGACGGGTCCTATTATGATCACATGAACTGTGTTTATATGCATTCAAATAATACTCACTGTATGTGCACTGACTTCAATGCTTTTCCTATATAAATGTGTATACATTATACCGTATCCAATATTATTTTGAGATGATCTAGTTCATTTCATTTCATTAGACATAAACTCATGTTATTTAATAAAACGTTAAAAACTGATCCAAAAGTTAGAAAACAATTGAATTATAGTTAAGTATTGAATACTTTAATGACTTTTAATTGAAAATCTTTGCAAAGATTTGTTTAATAGTATTAATAATCTATTAATTAGTGAATTAAATGTCAAACTGTTGTCACAGTATAACAAACAGTAGTAAAAGATTAAGAGATTTTTGCTTTTAATACAAAATCTATGAACAGATAACTACTGTTTCAGTTATACTGTGATTTACAGTCATACCTGGTTTTCGGACCTCTGATCTGACCAAGATTATAAGGGACTAAACCGAGAGAGGGATAAAATGAAGATATATTTACATTAGGGCCTATGAAAGGGGGTTTGAGAATTGAGGGATCCGTATTCAGGGTAATCTAAAAACAATGGAGTCTGAAAACCAGGTTTCACTGTCATATCATTAGTGCCTAAACCGATAACACTTAGCATTTAAAGCACCGATTATTCCGGTATTTGTTTGATAGCACCTGTTATTAGGCATTTGTAACACATCAACAGTTGGTGTCATTTGTTGTCTAAAGTTTTCAATTGTTTTATTGAGTTTTGGTTTTTTAGGTTTCAATCAAATTAAAGGTAAAATAATTTATTGTGAATTCATTTCAATCAATAATTCACTACTTTTTTAGTCAAACTTTGCTATCATTTCAATAAATCTATTGTTTTATGTAGTTATTGATTAAACAAACAAAAAGTTCATTGATTACAATCAATTTAAGGGGCATTTAGTTCAGGAATTTAGTATAAAGTGATAATAAATTAGATTTATTATAGGGTTTGTTATACAGGGGGTCGCATAAACCTATATTCTCTGTTTCAACCCCTGGCCGTCTAACTTAGATATGGATTGATTGATATTATAATGATTTGATTTGTTATTCAATACAAACGAAAACAAATATTTATGTTTTAATAAAAGCTTTTTTTGTGCGAAAGTCTCTGAAATCAGATTTCAATTTATTTTTTGGTTTTCTGTTTCAAAATAATGTTATTTTAGATTAACTTCACATCAAATCTGTGAAAACTATTACTCAATGGAAAGCAATTCAGGGGAGAAAAGGGGGAAATTGTGTTACAATGCAATTCCGACGCGATTTGTGTTTGTATTTATGGGTTTCGTTGGCTTTAATTTGGTTTACGCTTATAAAGTGGTATTAAGTGTAACCATAGTAGCGATGGTCAGTCACAACAGCACCAACTCATCCCATGAATATAGCAGTGAGTGTATAGCCAACAACAACGGACACCTTCCCGACCAGAACTCCACTACCGGTGACTACGATTGGACAGACAGTCAAAAGAACTCAGTGTTGGGCGCCTTCTTCTACGGCTATGTTATAACACAACTTCCCGGCGGACTCTTAGCCGAGAGATTTGGCTCGAAATGGATCTTCGGTTTCAGTATTTTAATTACAGCTGTTTTGGCACTCATTAGTCCCGTCGCCGCCGATTGGAGTTATAGTGCTTTCTTTGCCGTTAGGGTTGGACAGGGATTGGCCGAAGGAGTGGTATTTCCTGTCATGAATGCAATGCTCGCCAAATGGTTGCCTAAAATGGAAAGGAGTTTGGGCTCAACCATAGTATTCACGGGCGCACAGATCGGGACAGTTATTACAATGCCTTTGGCCGGTGTGTTAAGCGCCGGTACCTTTTGGGGCGGTTGGCCCGCAATCTTCTATCTATTGGGTATAACCGGTTGCGTTTGGTTTGTCTTATGGGCTCTATTGGTGTTTGAGAGCCCCGATAGTCATCCCCACATCTCTGACAAAGAACTATACCTAATAAAGAAGGGCCAGGGTGATGAAGTCGTTAAAGAGGTTTGTAGTCACCACTCTATGGGCCAGACATTACACTTATCTTATCATAAAAGTTAGGAATTTGTCATAAGTTTGTCATTTGTTTGCAAAGTATTACAAAATCATTACATCTTATGAACAAAAATCGATAAATTTTATTCACTTTTTAGACAAAGATTTTGTATTAAATAATAATTGATTTATAATTAAGACATACTTAAACAGCCCATGCAATAGTCACCATGGTCACATTTCATTTATTCTTTAACCCCCCTTAACAGAGAAAGAAGACCCCCTGGAAAGCGATTTGGACTTCAGTGCCGATGTGGGCACTCATTATAACACATTTTGGCCAAAACTGGGGGTTTTTGACAATATTAACGCTTTTGCCGACATATTTCCAGAAAATCCTATTAATGGACATAAAATCGGTATAAATATTGAAATATTGGTTCAAATTATAATCAAATTCATTAAAGAATGGTTTGATGTCAAGCCTTCCCTGGCTTTTGTGTGCTCTAATGAGTTGGATGGTGGGTATGATTAGCGACAGAGTGAGAGCCCGGGGATGTCTTCCCATTAATCTGATCCGAAAGTTCTGCAATTCTGTCGGTCAGTCAGTCAGCCATTCAATGCATTCACTATTGTGTTAATATCCCTCACTTTATCCAAGAAAAGGCTATTTCGGACCCGCAGTGTGTTTGGTTGGAGTGGTCTTCTGCACCTGTAATGAGACGGCAAGTGTTGCACTGTTTGTGTTGGCGATGGGGTTGAATGGGTTGGTATTCTACAGTTAACGCCACTCTTATTGCAGATTATCTTATATTTAATGCATTTAACTCTTAATAGTTTCATATTTTCGGGGTTTATGTGTACACACGTAGATATGGCACCGGATTATGCGGGAACGCTAATGGGTATAACCAATAGCATCGGTAATTTGCCCGGATTTCTGGCCCCTTTGGTCGCCAATGCATTCACTGACGGAAATGTAAGTGAATTTGAGATTAATTTCATTAAAAACTAATTTTAATAAAACAATGGTTTAAAGCAATCACTGAAGAGCTGGTCCTATGTTTTCTACTTATCGGCCGCAGTCTATAGCGGCGCAGCACTAACTTACGTGTGCTTTGCTTCCGCACAACTGCAGGATTGGGCTAAAGGAGACCAAAATGATAGTAAAAACAGAGATTTAAGGAAAACATCGGGCGATAGATATAGCAATGCATTCAATGATAACAAGAGTTTTGTCGACAATATATAGCAAAAAGTGTTTAATATTTTTATATATTTTTATTTATTTGAAAAATTGTTTAATAAACAAATGTTTTCACTGTTTGTGAACTGATTTTGTTTTTATTGTCGGAAATATCATAAAACAGTAATCATTTCATAATATATTTGTAATTAATAAACATTTTAATCATTACTCAAATATATGGCACTCTATTGAACACATTGAAGCACTCTATTGAACACATTGTGAAATGTGCTTAAAATTGTTTTAGAAACTAATCAAAAGTTGTATTAAATATCAGTCTTTGATTCAAATGTTAATAATATTTATCATTAAATGCTTTAATAATTGAATAAATGGTTAATATTTTCATTCAATTAATTAATTTCAATACTTATTATGAATTTAGTGTTAATTTCATACAAAACTGATGACAACTTTCAATAGTTTTTCTCAAATTATTTCAAAAGTTTCTCCACTTCTCGTAAATCAGATCCTCGGGTATGCCTTTGGTCTTCAGGTCCCATATGTCCTCCCCCTCCACATAAACATGAAATATCTTATTGCGTAAAGAAATAAATTGTAGTTTTGGACAGTTGTCTGCAATCTCTTTAACAAACGATTCCTTGATTTTGGTGTTAGTCTTGAAAGATATGACCCATATTTCGCGGATATTCTTCATGAGTGGCAATGACTTCAGACTCTTATCATTGAAATCATTGCAATCGATGTAAAACTCTTGCAATTGTGGCAAATGTTTGTCAATATCTTTGAAGAAATTGTTGTGAATTTTAATGTTATCTAACGTTAAATGAGTTAATTGTTTGCAATCGTGGAGTGAATTAGCGCTGATTTGATTGCGCTTTACGTAATGACCCAATTGTTTGAGAGTCAAGTGCTTCAGTTGTTTGAAATAAACCATTGAATCAATGATTTCTTTAATCAAATCATTTTTTTTGTTCAGAAATTCAATGTTAATTGTCTTCAGGTTTAGGCAATTGTCTGCCATTTGTCTGAAGTAATGGACGTTTAAGTGGTCGACCTTTCCCTTGAACTTCAGTGAAATGCTCTCCAGTTTTGAGAGTTTGAGAAACCCATTGAAAAGTGTATTCAAATTATTGGCAGTGATTTGAGTCCAATCGTAGTTCAGATCAATTGATTTCAAAGTGTTTTTATTGTTTTCAATCAAAGCCTCAAATCTTTTGTTGTCTTCCCTGTCATAAGTGAACCTAATTTTCCTCAATTTAGTCACTAATATCTGTTCCCCACTGAAGATCGGCGACAAACCAGTCATGTCTCGGATGTCTAAACACCTGATCTCTGGTCTCAACTGAAGAACTGATCTTAACTTCTGTTCAAATGTCTTGTAATCAATGAACTTGTTATTCAAGCTCTCCTTGAGATAGGATTTCTCCCAAATATTGGTCACAAATACTTTCAATTCAATGAAATGTTTGCAATATTTGTTGAAAATATCAAACCCTTTGAATCCAATGTCAAAATGCTTTTTCTTCTCGTCTTTGCGTTTCAAAGGCAAAGCAATTGATGTAATGTTTGGCAACTTTTTCAGCATTTCTTCAAATCTACGGAAAAGTGTTTTTTCATCGTTTGATCCGTCGATAAAATGTCCAAAAATCTCATTACATGTGTCCTTCAAATCCAAATCCTTTTGTTTAGTAAACACTAATCTCTGCCACTGTTTGGACACACTTTCAAACCTAAACTTGTCTTTCAATGACAGATAACTTAAGACCAGTTCAGACAAGTCATCACCAAATCTGTCAAATGATTGTCTCATTTCTGAACCACTTTTCAGATAATCATTGCTTTTGAGACACAATTCAGACATAATTACAAAACAATTGATTGAAAACTGTTTTATAAAGTGTTTGAAACACTGTTTAAATGAGTCCTAAGTTTAGATGATTTCAAAGTAATTATTAAACACTTAATTAAAGACACAATTGTTTTGTTAATCAATGAAATGTTGAGACAAACAATGCTTTCACTGTTTTTTGAAGCACTTGTGAACACATGTGTCCACTCTTTCGCAGATATCGTTCAAACTTTCAACACTTGAATCAGTTTTTAACACTTTTTGCCAAATATTTGAAAATTCAAACAAACATTTAATTATTTTTCAAAATCAATATCAAAATAATGTCTTATTTTTTGACCACTTTTTAATTAAACACTAATTTTAATCAAAATATTAATCAATACTTTGAAAACAAAATTTAATTTAAGATTACATTCAAAATAATAGTTAAATAAAAAGTTTTGACAAAAAGGCTTTGAAATTGAATTAAAACTATTTGTAAACTATTTGTAAACCGTTTGTTGTGTTTAAGAAATATTCAATCAATTCATTGAAGTCTTTATTATAATAGTCTATAAAAGTCATCAAAACTTGAGATAAATATGAAATTTTCGTTATATTTAATCATTTCTTCAATTTATAAGAAAAATATTAAGAAATGATTTATTATTTAAATTTTAATCAATTGTTTAATTAATACTAAAATTATTATAACTTTTATTGTTATTATTAACTATTATTTGGATAACAATTAACAATACTTTTCATTCAAACCATTAAACATTTTGTAAAACACTTTATGTATGTATTAATTGATAGTTTAAAAATTCAGTTTCACCGGGTATTGGCCGGTAAGACACGCTGTACAGTGACCTATCCTATCCTCCAGGTCTTCCTCCTCTATATCCTTGTCCTCTTTCCTGAGGTCATCTTTTATTCCGGATTGCACTGATTTTTTCAGCCCTTCCACCGACAGATATACGAGAGAAGCGGCGCCTGAAATGAATTTTTTGAATGAAATGTTTGTTTAAATTTGTTTTCAATTGTTATTCAAACCTAAAGTTTGTGCCAATTGTTCGGCTGTCAAGTGATTTGCAACCAATTCCTCTTTTGTCGGTATATTTATACCCATATAACAGGGGAAGTGTAGGGGCGGGGATGCGATCCTAATGTGCACTTCTTTGGCGCCTTAAAAACAGTTTTAAATGTTAAACGAAATTTACAGTGAAATGAATGAATGGTTAAATACCCGCGTCTTTTAATAGACGGATCAGTTGTCCAATAGTTGTGCCTATAGTTTGAAAAATTGTAATCAATTTATGAATTTCAATGTTAACTCAAAATATGATCCAAACCTCTGACGATTGAGTCGTCGATTAAAATAATAGACTTTCCGATAAAGTTTTGGGAAAGGGGTCCAAATTTTTTAGCCACTGCTAAACGTCTCAATTTAATAGAGGGCTGAATGAATGATCGGCCGACGTATCTGTTTTTGCAGAAGACCTCCACATATGGGAGGTTAGCCTCGAGTGCATAGCCTAAAGCTGCTGGAATCGAGCTCTCGGGAACGGGAGACACAATTATATCACTTATGGCAAGACTTTTGTCTCCATTAGTCAACCCATTTGAAGGGCCATCAGGTCTGACTACCGGCGCTTCTATTGCTAACTGTCGGCCGCACTTCTGTCTGACTGTGTAAACCATCTGTAAAATTCATAATTAATATAAAACAACACTAAATGGCTATATAATAGACAGTGTATTACCTGTCCCTCCATCATAGAGTCGGGTCGAGCGAAGTAGACGTATTCAAAGATACAGAAAGCCGGCGGTGCGGCTATCGGTGCGAAATAAGGCATTAATTGAAACACTTTTTAGACAAACATTTCATTCAATAATAAACGCTTTTATAAATGGATTCTTCGTTTAAATGAATACCTCTTTTAGATTGTAATTAAATTTTTGTCGACAGATGTGTCGGTGTTTTGGACCAAAAATCTCTACAAAATTATAGACAAAATGTTATTAATTGTGATTACCTTCAGGTCGAGGAACTATAGCCAAGGTCTTCGGCTTTTTATTCTTTTCAAGTTTAATGATCTCTCCGGGCATTACATCTCTATATAGTTTGGCGCAAACAGATGGGAATGAACACGACTCCGATGACACCACCCAACCGTCCACTCTGTCCGGAAATACATTAGAGGAGGAAACTTTGTCGGATGAAACTATTTATTCAATTTTAAATTAATTGCAATACAATTGAATCGAGCGTTCAATACATACCCAACGCACCCAAACAAAGGGGGCGATTGCCGAAAGGGTCACGAATGGCGTAAATGCATTCGTCCCACATCACAATCAATGAGTAGGACAGTGGGGTTAAAGACATCAACTGTGCATTGGATTAAGTGCTTGATTAGTGTTTTCAATAGTAAAATGAGTGGCGGAACTGTACATGCAGAATTCTTGCCACAAAATCTGAATCCCTTTGACTCATGTGGTGCTGTGCGTAAGGGTTTATTGTCGTTGATTTAGATGAATGGTCATCTTTCTGAATATAACCAAGTATATTTTATAAGTAAATTTTGTTTTAGTTGTTTAGTGATTTGAATACATGAAAGTGAACTACCGTTCCGTTTGAACCCCCATTTGTGTTACAATTATTGCAATTATTGCCGAAACTATTGCTTCTTTCAAAATTGAATTGTTTGAACTGTTGGGGCGGTTCCATGGATAAGGCCTGGGTTATCAGCTCGGTATCACTTCCTATGTTTGAGAGATGGAAAAACATTTTCTTAATTTATCTTTTAATATGTTTTTAACTTAAAGTAAAGTTTTGTCTCGGAATCTAATCTCTTCGACAAAAAAGTGAATTAATCTTTGGATTAAATAAATATTTATTAATTGTTAAACAAATTAATAATTGTTTAGAAATGATATGGTATTCAGTGACACACACTTTGCTAATTGTGAAATCGGAAGGGGGATTGTGTAAAGGGGTAAACCTGTTAACCTGTTATGCAATATATCAAATGCATTTGAATTTTAAAATAATTTTCCGCACCTGTTGTCAGACCGACACCATTCCTAAGGATCCTTTCCCTGAGTGCCTGAGAGTTGACTAATTCTCCGTTGTGTGCCATAGCTATTGTGCCATAACTCGTGTGAACCATAAAGGGTTGGGCCAATTGGACATTGTCTGCGCCACCCATTGTTGAATACCTCGTGTGTCCGATCCCTAAGTTTCCCTTCAATGTCATCATAATTGGTTCATTGAATACTTGTGAGACTAAACCCATTCCTCTGTGCACTGAAAACGGCTCTGAATTTGTTGAATAAAAAACAATTAAATTTAGTTTCACTTAAATTCTGTTTAATTTATAAATTCATTGCATTTGTTGTTAAAAGTCTATAAATTAATGCAATATTTGAGTGCAAATCGACTATTGTTTTGGGTTTTGAATGAATTAAAAGTTCAGATATTGTTCTCAATTCAAGGAATAAATGGTTTATTTAAACAAAAGTTTTATTACAAAACTAAAAGCCATTCCCTGTTTTCATATTTAAATAAAAATACCCCTTAATTCTGAAGAAATAGATAAATACTTTACTTTGAATATATTGATTAGAAATCTCCCTTAAAGTCAAAGTTATTTTAAACCCTTAAGTGAATTAAACGGAAGTAAAAGTAGAGAGAACTGTAAATTTCATTTGATTTATAATTAGCCCCTTATTTGTTCATTTGACCCCTTCTAGTGATGTGTTAACAATGTTTTAGATATTTTATTTAATAATACAAACCGTGAGTCCATTTACACGTAACAATTCCGGCCGATTCCTGACCCCTGGAGTGAAAGATAATTCATAAAATTAATTACAATTTCTTTTAAAGTTATAAAAGTTTTAATAGATTTCAATTAAAGTCTAACGATTAGGTCTGCACTCAAGATATAATGTGTCAGCTGAGGAGCAAAGGGGGTGAAAAGAGATATTAGTTTTCATTGAAAATCTTATCTAAAATTATGTTTTTCAATGATTCAAACAATTGACAAAATGCTATCAATTATGCGATTCATAATATATTTTAGTATTTTATGAAATAATATGTTTCAAACCCTTTTGTTACTGACTTTGGGTTTGTTTACTCGTTTTTATCACATATTATTGTTTGCAACAAAATTATCTCAATCTCACGGATAGTATTGGTTTTTCTTGATATCTAATAAATCGGATGTTTTTGTTGACACAAAAAAAAGTTAAACAAAAAACAGAAAATACTTTTCAAATCAAATGCTAAAACAATTGATAACAAATTCCTTGCAATACATTTGTACTAATATTTTGGGCACAAACCCCTCAAAAACATATCCTTTTTCTGTACAATAAAACATTATATCATTATTAGTCACTATTTACACAGATTTAGATAATAGGGCACAGGTATGCAAATTGAGAAATATGAGAACTTTGATACATCCTTGAGTCAGTAATTCTCTCAAAGATCTGGTGGTATTTCCCAGTGTTTTACACATTTATTAAAATTTTCAACCAATTTATGACTTATATTGTAATTCATTATTACTCTTATCATTACGTCTGTTGTAATAAACCCTTCATTTAATTGTAATAAAAATATAAATAAGAGTTGAAATGAATTTTAAATTAATAGAGAGTATATTCACCTGAAATACAGTCATTCCTAAAGTGTTTAATGTTATCATAAACTAAATTATATATTTATAATACCTGTGCTGAAGACCGACCAGTCCCAGGCAGATGATGTGGGCCACGTCCAGAGGTGTAGGCCATTCCCCATTGGCGATGCAGCCGAATATACCGCACTTGTCCTGGAGCATTTCTAGGCTGTCCTCGATGTCACTGTCAAGGCTTAACATATTCTTCAGTTTTTCACTCAATTTTTCAGACATTTTGATTGTATTTGTATTGATATTAACGAAAAGGAAATGCTATTAACGCACAAAAAAGTTGTCTAATATTCGGTTGTCTTATCTCTAATACTATATATTCAGGTATAAGTATTTATGAGAGTCTCAAACACATGTGATATATGTCTTATCAATTGAAAATCACTTAATGATCACAACCTTTCTTATGATACCATAACTTCAGTTTATGATAAATAAATTGATTAATAATTGACTTTTTAATTCATTTATCGTTTCATTACTGAAATTATTTCATCAGACAGTCGTCTGAAGAGTTGAGAAGTGGTGAGAAATATTTGGTCAAAAATGTCTCAAAGAAAGTCAAACAAAGATCACAAGACTTAAAGTCATTCCAAGATATAAACGCATATAAAACTCGTTCAACGACTTAATGAAAATTATATTTCAATTCAATAACAAATATTTTTTTTGCGTTCAAATCAATGAGCAATTGAATACTAAAACCAAATAATTGCATGAAATGCTGGAAAAGTATGAATTAAATTGTTTTATTCAAATACTTGTCCACAAATTTGAGAACAATTAAAGACTTTTCTCTCAGTTTTGCACAAAAAGGTTCAAAATTAGTGATATTTATTGGATTTTCTTATCAATTGATGAGACTTTAGTCAAGGACTTAAGTTAAGGCCTTATTTTGATTCAGACCTCTGTTTCCAACAGAAACTTCATTTAACTTAAAGTACGAAAAGATTTTTCATAATTAAGATCTGATAAAAAATATATTGAATTCTTAGCTTTTCTGACGTCAATTTAGTTTAACTTTTTTCTGGGTATAAAAGTAATGATAAAAACCTAAGGTTTAGACCTGTTTTTAGTTAAATAATATTACGTTTAAAGTGTTGACAGATTTGATGTAATTTTTAATTAATCCATACTTTCTATCCCTTTATTGATCTGAAAAATAGTATGTTTTTTGTCAACAAATCATTAAATATTTTGCAACAAAACACTTGAATATAATTCAAATCTAATCATTGAATTTGTGTTTCAAGCGATTACTTGTTATTTCTTATACTATCGACTCATTTTTGTATAGAGTTTTTGAAACAATTTTTTTTTTTATATAACTTCTCAGCAAATATTGATTTCAACGAAATGATAGACAAATTGATTGCAAAACTACTCAAACTTTGGTATTCTTTGAGAAACTCAAAGGATTTGATTCACTCATTGCCGTTGATTAGTCAATGACTACATATTGTCTAATATTTGACTATTTGTCGATAACTTATCACTAAATGTAATATTTTGTTCATTATTTATAATAACTTCATTGAAATGAGATTATTGTTCGCAAAGAGTATTAAAGATTAATTCAAAATGTTTTTTAAAAATTTAAATAATTTTTTGTTTGTTTTAAAATCTTTTTAAAATTTCTCACGAATTCATTGATTTTGAAAACAATTTAAAATATATATAACTTTTGATTACTTTTAGTAATATTTTATTAAATAACCTTCAATTGGGTATAAAATTGAATAATTTGAATGTTTCTGGTAATTCTGATTGACCTCTTTAAAAAAGTTTAAGATTGTAAAAAATTAACCAATTTAATTTTATATCGTATTTATATATGAAAAAATTGTATATATTATTAATACTTTTAAAATTATGTTTAATAAACTTTCAAAAGTGAAATATTTTGATGAAATGTCAATTCATTTATTGATTAAATTGAAAGTCAATTGAAATTAAAATGTTATTTACATTAAAATATTTAT
Organism: Pantelozetes paolii; assembly: GCA_034687845.1. Lineage (NCBI taxonomy): Eukaryota > Metazoa > Arthropoda > Arachnida > Sarcoptiformes > Oribellidae > Pantelozetes > Pantelozetes paolii. Next base: position 12,559 of record JAQGAT010001623.1, read on the forward strand.
TCAATTCTTTAAAACTTTTATTTAAAGAAACAATTTATGAAATGATTTTAAAGATAAGGAAATAATAATAAATATAAGATTAAGTAAATAATAAACTGCAGGGGGTTA
>JAQGAT010001624.1:0-12659 GCA_034687845.1 Pantelozetes paolii
ACTACAAAAACGATTTCAAATTTCTTTATAAAAACCAATAACAATGTGAATGAGTCTGTGGACAGGGATGTGATTCAGTCGTTTAGAGTTATCTCAAGAAATTCAGAAAAATTGAAAATAAAAACAACTATTCGTTTGGTTTTGGTTTTAATACTCTATATAACAACTATAACTATATTTCATCTCAAGCCGACACCGATTTCAATGAAGATATTTGTAGAAGATAAATCAAGCTCATGTAATTTTGATATATTTACCATGCTGGTTATATTCTTAATAAATTCTTTCTTTAATCCGATTCTCTACTTTTGGTTAGATTTGGAATTTTTTGCAAATTATGTGAGCAGGGTAAGAAGTGATGCGCCCATAGAGCTTCACTAAATTTTAAAGCATTAGTTTAAGACACAAAACAATTTTATTAATGTTTTTATAAAATTCAGTAAATGATGGCAAATGAGGTAAAAATACTATTGCCTTCAATTGAATAGATTTTATTCATTCATTTCATTAATCAATTGATTGTTTAATATTATATATTCTCAAATTCTAACCAAGGTCTCATTCAATAAACAGCATATTTATAGTTATATTATAGTAAATGTTTAATTGATTGAATATTAAAATTCAAAAATACCTGTATATTGAATAATATATGAAAAGATTTTATATCAATTCAAAGGAGTATTTATTTTTTAAAACACTGTTTTGAGTTAACTTTCATTTCATTATTTTCACTATTGGTTTGAAGATTGAAATAAAATTTTGTAAATTTTTTATAACATTTAATAAATATATTTCAAAACAATTTGTGTTTTGATTTAGTGTTTGATAATTAAATAAATGGGAAGTGAAGTGAAAACACAATTAGTTTTATTTGAATTGATTTTATTCATCTCATCAATGATTTTATCAATTATTTTCAATATAATTAGTATTAAAATGAAAATATTAGACAACATGAGATCAAACTGTGCTCTAAAACGACGTCAAATCTTATTGATTAACCTTTTGGTTACGAGTAGTCTATTATCACTAATCACTCCAACATTTACGGCATTTAATACACTATTCATTGAAAACTACAGATTTATTTGTCATATAATCCAAGCGTTCATTAATTATACAATTGCAGTATATAGTTACCTGGGAACAATCACCGGTGTCATCATAACTAGCGACCAATACTTTAAGTTTGATTTTAACCGAAGTTTTAATAATCCTTTCGATAGGATATCAAACAAAACACTTTTGGCTATAATCTGGACATTGAGTGCAATACTGACAGTGAATTACATTGTCTACGAAGACATCTATTATTATGATTTGAACACAAAATCCTTGGTCTGTATAACTGAACCCAACTTTTTGACACAATTAGTGGACTATAAACAGATAATAATGCAAATTCTCTTTGTGTTACAAATCAATAGTAAAAGTGCGGAAACTATTTTGAATTCATTTCAACTCCTCTTTCAGTACATAATGCCAACCATTTTAGTGATTTATTTCACTACAAAAACGATTTCAAATTTCTTTATAAAAACCAATAACAATGTGAATGAGTCTGTGGACAGGGATGTGATTCAGTCGTTTAGAGTTATCGCAAGAAATTCAAATAAATTAAAAATAAAAACAACCATTCGTTTGGTTTTGGGTTTAATACTCTATATTACAACCATTACTATAAGTCATCTCAAACCGACACCGATTTCAATAAAAATATTTGTAGAAGATGAATCAAGTTCCTGTAATTTTGATATATTTACCATGCTGGTTATATTTTCAATAAATTCTTTCTTTATGCCTATTCTCTACTTTTGGTTAGATTTTGAGTTTATTGCAAATTATGTTAGCAAGGTGAAAAGTGATTTGCCTTTAAAACATTTCTAAATTAAAATGCCTTAGTTTAAGCATGGAGATTTTGAAAACACTGAGTTTCTGTGTGTTTCACAAATCCAATGATGAAAATTACAAAATATTGTATTTCAGTTAATATTACTGTAAAATTGATTAATCATTGAATTTCTCAATAAATCTATTATTAAAGTCATTATAAACTTATATTTATTTCACTTTAACTTCAAATGTAATTAAAGTTTGTCTGAATTACTAAAAGATATTTATATTATAATAATTTTGTGATTTTATTAATGTTTTTATAAAATTCAGTAAATTATGGCAAATGAGGTGAAATTACTATTGCCTTCAATTGAATTGATTTTATTTATTTCATTAATGATAATATCAATTGTTTTACATTTAATAAGTATTAATATTAAAATATTAAATAACAAGAGACCCAACAGTGCTCTCAAACGATATGAAATCCTTTTGATTAACCTTTCATTTGCTAAATGTTTTTCGGCGCTTGTATTTACAGTATATCCGGCTTTGAACACAATCTTCATTGAAAACAATCAAACAATTTGTCTAATAATCAATTCAATCAGTAATTATATAATTTCAATGGATTTCCGTGCAATGACCCTGACCACTGTTGCTATATTCATTGACTTCTACTTTAAGTCTGATTTCAACCGAAGTTTTAACAATCCTTTTGATAGGATATCAAACAAAACTCTGTTAATAATAATCTGGACATTGAGTGCAATAATATCAGTGAATTCTGTTGTCATTCAAGGCTTATATTACTACGATTTGGACACAAAATCATTGGTTTGTTTAAGTGCTGGAAACTATTTGAAACAATTTGCAGATTACGGCAAAACAGTAAATATTATTTTTAATGCTTTACAATTGCTATTTCAATACATATTGGCATCACTTTTGTTATCATATGTCACCGCAAATACCATTTCAATCTTCTTTCGACATAATAACAATTTGAATGCCTCTGTGGACAGGGATGTGATTCAGTCCAACACTTTTATAAGAAAAATGATTTTAAAATCAAAAATAAAAACAACTATTCGTTTGGCTTTGGTTTTAATCCAGTTTATAGCCACCACTACAGCATATTATCTTAATCGGACACCAAGTGTAAAACAAATATTTCTTGAAGATGTGACCAGTTCATGCAATTATAATATTTTTACCCTGTTTACTATCTTCATCATCAATTCTTTAGTTACTATAATAATTCACTTTTGGATAGATTTTGAGTATTTTTCAAATTTCATCGTTTAATAATATACATAATCGCTAATTAGTGATTGGTACTTTTATGATTTTTAAACCTGGCACCTTTTATTTACAATAATAATTCAAATCTGATTGACCATATCCTATGAAATTTTAAATAATTGCGCCAGGTTAAAAAATTCATCAATGTTTTGATTATTATTAGTAATCCATGTCATCAATTAAATTGAAATATGAACAGGGATGTCACCAATCGTTTGTATAGTCGAGGACAGCCAATTAATTCATTTTATTATTTAGTTAGTTTAGTTTAAAACCCCTAAAACAATGACCTGTCTCAAGTAATACAATTTTGATCATCACTTGTTTTGCTAAACTATTTACAATAATTGTGATTAAATATTGAGTAAAACATTATATAAAATGCTTTAATGGCTTAAAAACCTGTAAACATTATTTTAAATGTATAAGTTCAAATTATCTAACATATAACCTTATACAAATTAATATTCTTATAATTTATAAACTAGCTAGAGGTTTAGAAATAGTTTGCTTTGATTTTGTAATTAAATAGACATTTAATGAATTCAATTAAAAATTATTGAAAAAAATTATTGAAAGAAAAATAAATCAGTTTTTAATTGAAAAAATAATATAATAAAGAAAAAGTACTTTCAAATGAGGCAGATACCAAGGTACCCTCATTTTAACTGCCCTTGATCATCCCAGTAGTAATAAGGATAGCATATTTACCTGTATCCGGGATAGTGTATTAGTATAAAATTTATTAATCATTGTATTTCTCAATAAATATATTTTTTAAGTCATTATAAACTTATATTTATTTCACTTTCACTTCAAATGCAATTCATTTGTGTCTGAATTATTAAAAAAATATTTATATTATAATAATTTTGTGATTTTATAAAAGTTTTGATAAAATTTAGTAAATGATGGCAAATGATGTGAAAATACTATTGCCTTCAATTGAATTGATTTTTTTCATTTCATTAATGATTTTCTCAATTGTTTTACATATAATAAGTATTAATATTAAAATATTAAATAAGAGACCCAACAGTGCTCTCAAACGATACGAAATCCTTTTGATTAACATTTCATTTTCTAACTGTGTTTCGGCGCTTGTAGTTACAGTATATCCGGCTTTGAATACAATATTCATTGAAAACAATCAAACTATTTGTCTAATAATCAGTTCAATTTGTAATTATATAATCTCAATGGATTTCCGTGCAATGACCCTGACCACTGTTGTGATATTCATTGACTTCTACTTTAAGTTTGATTTCAACCGAAGTTTTAACAATCCTTTCGATAGGATATCAAACAAAACTCTTTTGACAATAATCTGGACATTGAGTGCAATAATGTCAGTGAATTCTGTTGTCATTCAAGGCTTATATTATTACGATTTGGACACAAAATCATTGGTTTGTTTAAGAGTTGGAAACTCTTTGAAACAAATCGCGGAATACAGCGAAACTGAAAACATTATTTTGAATGCTTTACAAATGCTATTTCAATACATATTGCCATCACTTTTGTTATCATATTTCACCGCAAATATCATTTCAAACTTCTTTCGACTTAATAACAATTTGAATGCCTCTGTGGACAGGGATGTGATTCAGTCCAACACTTTTATAAGAAGAATGATTTTAAAATCAAAAATAAAAACAACTATTCGTTTGGCTTTGATTTTAATCCAGTTTATAACCACCACTACAGCATATTGTCTTATTCGGACACCAAGTGTACAACAAATATTTATTGAAGATGAATCCAGTTCATGCAATTATAATATTTTTACCCTGCTTACTATCTTCATCATCAATTCTCTAGTGACTATAATAATACACTTTTGGCTGGATTTTGAGTATTTGACAAATTTTCTAGTTTAATAATACACATAATTAGTAATTAGTGATTGGTACTTTCATGATTTTTAAACCTGGCCCCTTTTATTTACAATAATACTTCAGAGCTGGATGACAATATCTATGAAATTTTATTTAAATTGCGCCAGGTTTAAAAGTTTAGGAATGTTCTGATTATTATTAGTAATCCATGTCATCAAATTAATGGAAATATGGACAGGGATGTCATCAATTGTTTGTATAGTCAAGGACAGCCAATTAATACATTTTATTATTTAGTTATTTGAGTACAAACAATGACCTGTCTCAAGTAATAAATATTTAAAAACAGTCTCAATAATTAATTGTAACCCTTTATAATCAAGGATACACTTTAGGCAATCAATGGATGTGATCTATCCGTACATCCATTGGCATAACAGGAAAGACCTATTTTGTTGAGATGTTGTTCCGCGTCTGGGATTCGCATCTCTTTCGGCAATAAACGTTTTAAAATAATTTTGGTCTTCATTTCAACATTTGATTTATTAATACCTAAATTAATAAATAAAAAAATTTCAAACCTCTGTATAATTTTGTACTTAATATGTACTTAAAGAAAATATCCCTACTCATTGATCTTCAAAATACTTTTAGTGAAGTCATTGTAAACTTATATTTAGTTTGAAAACAATTTCACTTAACTTTCAATTCAAATACAATTGAATTTGTGTCTCAATTAGTGATAAATTCTGTAATTTTATAAACGTTTTGATTATTTATTTATATTAAATCTTTGCCTGATATCATAATATCACATAATAACCAAGGACAAAATAAATTAAAAAGTAATAAAATTATTTAATCAATTGATTGCCTAACAATTGAACAGAAATTTTAAAACATTTGTAAAAAGTTTTCATTTATTTTAAAGTTATTATAATATTAGTCGACATTTCATTACTAAATGGAAAGTGAAGTGAAAACACAATTAATATTAAATGAAATACTTTTATTCAATTCACTAATGATTTTATCAATAGTTTTCAATATAATAAGCGTTAAAATGAAAATATTTGACAAAAAGAAACCAAACAGTGCTCTCAAACGATACCACATATTAATAATAAATATATCAATTACTAGTTGTGTGACCTGGATAGCATTCACAGTATTTCCAGCAATCAATACAATATTCATTGAAAACAACGCATTTGTTTGTCATTTATTACAATTTGTTTGCAATTATCTAAACATAACAAACCATTACGTGATAACTCACACAACTGTTGTCATATTCATTGATCAATACTTTAAATTTGATTTCAACCGATGTTTTAACAATCCTTTCGATAGGATATCAAACAAAACACTTTTGGCTATAATCTGGACATTGGGCTCAATATTTACTGTCAATTATGTTGTCATTGAAGGCATTTATTACTACGATTTGAGCACCAAATCATTGGTTTGCATAACAGTTGAAAACTATTTACAATTGAATCTCAGTTATAGTAAAAGTGTTATCATTTTTATAAATACAATACAAATGTTATTTCAATACATATTGCCATCGCTTTTGATAATTTATATCACGTCTAAAGTGATCTCAAAATTCTTTGTTGATAACAGTTATAATATTTTGAATGACTCGGTGGACAGGGATGTGATTCAGTCGATAACTATAATCAAGAAATCTTCTAAAAAGTCTAAAATAAAAGCAACGATTCGTTTGGTTTTGATGTCTATTCAGTTTATAACCACTAACTTTGCATATAATTTCAACAGGGTGACAATGATGTCCGATGTTTTGGTTGATGATAATATCAATTCATGCAATTATGATATGTCCACCATGCTCAAATTTTTTATTTTTAACTCCTTTTGTTTCACTACAATATTATTTTGGCTTGATTTTGAGTTAATAATAAATTACCTCTCTCCATTAATATCTTAGAAACTAACCCATATACCTTTGGAGGGATATAAAATTAGCCTATTAGAGAAAGTCACCAAGGTTTAATTAAATAATCAATGTTAAAAAATTCAATTTCACAATAAATCTATATAACCAAGGTCTAAGTAATAATTTATTTTACTTGATAAATTGAACTTGATGAATTTTATCAAATATGGCAATGAAATATTTTTGATTTACCGGGAGTCCCACTAAGGCCCTAAGATAAACTATTTATTCTTATTCTCAACCAAGGTCGAATTTACACTGTACACTATTTTATTTGGTTAATCATTTATGCTTTTAGTAGTTTTCATAAAAAACAAAATCAATAATTCATTGGATATTAAATTAAAATTCAAAATCCATTGAATAATAAATTAATAAAACTTTTATTTTTATTCAATTAAAGGGAAATTCATTTTAATATGAATATGTATTGTAAATGTTTTTATTGATATGTTATTGAATATTAATTCTTGTAAATTTGATTGTGTTTGTCCAAGGACAATCGCCAAGTTTAGACTATTTAACTATTTAGTGAAAAGTGTGTTCAAAACAATTTATTTTATAAATGATTTTAAGTATTGCTTAATGTTTTCAAATGGAAAGTGAAGTGAAAACTAAACTAATATTATATGAAATAATTTTCTTCAAATCAGTAATGATTTTGTCAATAGTTTTCAATATAATAAGCGTTAAAAAGAAGATTTTTGACAAAAAGAGACCCAACAGTGCTCTCAAGCGATTCCAAGTATTAGTGATCAGTAAATCATATTCTAGCTTGGTCATCGGAACCGCTGTTATAGTATTTCCCATATTTAATACACTATTCATCGAAAATAATAGATTTATTTGTTATATAATACAATCGTTTTGTTTTTATCTCATCGTTGCAAATGTCTATGCGTTGACCATCACTACTGTTGTCATATTCATTGATCAATACTTTAAGTTTGATTTCAGACGAAGTTTTAACAATCCTTTCGATAGGATATCAAACAAAACATTTTTGGCTATAATCTGGACATTGAGTGCAATAATAACTGTTAACTACACTGTCATTGAAGGCCTAATTTACTACGACATGAGCACAAAGTCAATGGTTTGCATAACTGTTGAAAATTATATCCAATTGTCTCCAAGATATGCGACAATCGCTAAAATAATTATAAATATATTTCAAATGTTGTTTCACTTAATACTGCCAACGATTTTGATTATTTACATCACATCTAAAGTGATTTCAAATTTCTTTGCAAATGATAATAATATTAATGATTTGAATGACATTGTTAACAGAGATGTGATTTATACAATGAGGGTAATTTCAAAATCATCTAAAAAGTCAAAAATAAAAACAACTATCCGTTTGGTTTTAATATTAATATTATCTGTACCAATTAATGCTACATTTTATATACTACGTTCATCAAGTGTGTCCAATGTTTTAATTGAAGATATTTCCAGTTCCTGTGATATGGATATGTTTACCTTGCTCATGTTATATTCATTGTACTTTCTCATCATTCCTATGATATACTTTTGGATAGATTTAGAAATTATAGCAAATTATTTCTGTGTATAAGTTATTGCTATATATTTTCGATAATTATTATCAAATATTTTGAAATAATAAATAAAAACAATTTTCAATATTACCATTGAATTAATGTCTTAGATATGACTGATTTGATTTTCAAAATACTTTTAGTGAAGTCATTGTAAACTTATATTTAATTTGAAAACAATTTCACTTAACTTTCAATTCAAATACAATTGAATTTCTGTTTGAATTAGAGATAAATATCTTAATTGTAATATATTTCGTAAACTATTTATTCTTATTCTTCACCAAGGTCTAATTTACAGTATTTACTATATACTATACAGTATTTTATTTAGTTAACAATTTATGAATTAATTGTTTTCATAAAAACCAAAATCAATAATTCATTGGATATTAAATTAAAATTCAAAATCCATTGAATAATAAATTAATAAAACTTTTAATTTTATTCAATTAAAGGGAAATTTATATTAAATTGAATTTATTGTTAATGTTTTTATTGACTTGTTATTGAATATTAATTCTTGTAAATTTGATTGTGTTTGTCCAAGGACAATCGCAAAATTCATGATATTTGACAAGTTGGTAAAAAGGATATCACACAAAACTCCTTTGACCATAATCTGGACATTGAGAGCAATACTGTCTGTTATTTATAGTATCGCTGAAGACATATATAAATATTATTACGATTTGACCGAAATATCATTGGTTTGTTTGAATGAAAACAAATTATCTCAACGTATTATTGTATTATAAAAACAAATCTATTTTTATAAAATTGTATCATGATACTTTTAAATAAATAAAATATCTTTATAACAGACGGTTATATTTTGAGATGTGTTAAACATTTCTTAAACAATAAATGAATTTATCATCTATTTGTTCAAATACTTGATTACATTTCAGTAGCTTTATATCATTTTTATTGCACTCATTATCTTATGAGCTATAATATCAATATAATTAATGTTGTGAACACAACAATATAAATATCAGCAAGGTAATAATATAAGTTACAATCAGATAATTATAAAAAGTAATAAAATGATGTTTATATAAATCCACAGATTTATTTCATAGCTGAAACATATTTTTTGAAACATTATTCATATATTTTGACCAAGTGCAATTAAAACTAATACAAAACTAATGGAAAATAAAGTCGAAAAGCAGTTAATATTATCGCAATTAATTGTGTTTCTGTTGGCTATGAGTACAGCATTTGTTTTAAATATAATTATTATTAAAACAAAGGTTTTGTCAAAAATGAGAAACAATGTGAGAAATAACTCGGTTATTGGCAATAAATATAGATATAAAATGCTCCTGATGAATCATTCAATATCCAACTGTGCTCTCGGATTGATTGTATTAATATTTCCATTATTTACGACAATGTTTATTAAAACTGATATTTTTGTTTCGCATATAATTCAATGCTTTTGTAACTATTCAATGGCTGTTATCTATTATGCAATGAATACAACATTCGTCATCATATTTGTTGACCAATGTTTTCAACTGACCAAGTATCAATTAAAGGAAGGTATTTATAATCCTTTCGATGAGATATCAAACAAAACTCTGTTAACAAGAATCTGGATATTAAGTGCAATACTAACCGTCAATTACATAGCCGTCGAAGACATCTATTATTACGATTTCACCGAAATATCATTGGTTTGTATTAATGAACAAAACTATTTGAAACAATTAGTGAGTTATAGGAAACATATAAATGAGTTTTTGTGTGCACTTCAAGTGATTATCTCTTTTATCATACCAACTGTTTTAGTCATTTATTTTACCACAAAAGTAATTTCAGCCTTCTTCAATTATAAGCCTGATAACCCAATAATTAATGCTATGAACATGGATGCAATTATATCGTTAAGAAAAGTTGAAAAAACTACTAAAAATTTGAAAATCAAAGCATCGGTTCGTTTGATATTAATTATAGCTCTTTATATCATAACCCATACATCTTTGCACATAAGTCGTGTCCCCTATTACCTGAAGTTGATGTCTGACGACAATTATCACTGTCTTATTGATATCACAGCAATGGTATCCATAATTATCTTATGGTTATGGCTATCACTTTCCCTATACTATTCATCTTATCTAGCTGATATATTTGTTTGTATAGGAAAACACTAACTAACCAACAATTATTGTCTAATTTGTCGGTTTATTATAATTACTGTATTAGATAATGAGCAGGATAGTTTTTTTTGACAAAATAATAAAATCTGTTTTAAAGACAATCCTAGTTTATTTTAATAAAATAATTGCACCAAGTTAATGGCAATGATAAAATATCAATAAAAGAATTGTTAAGCTGCACCAAGGATGCTTTAAAAACATTCATAGTTTAAGTATATTTTTAACATTTATTTAATTGAAAACAAATTTATCAATTATTTGTTTGCATTTTATTAGTTTTATTTCATTTTTTATTGCATTCAGTAGACATTGATTTTTTATGGTTTTTGTTTATCACTTTGCAATTTATTTTATTGATATTACGTTGTTCATATTCATATGTCTTAGTACACAACCTGGCACAATTATAATTGGTCTAAGTTGTGTACTCACTAAGTTTGTCTAGACAGTAATAAACAAAGTAATAAAATAAATTGAAAATTATAAATATTATAAAATCTAATAATATATAAACATTCAGATTTTGGTTTTTGTTTGAAAACATTTTGTGAAACTATATTTTTAATTATTATTACCAGGATAATTTAATACTAATGCAAAACTGATGGAAACTAAAGTTGAAAAGCAATTAATAGTATCGCAAGTAATTGCCTTTATTTTAACTATGATTACAGCAATTGTTTTGAATATAATAAGTATTAAAACAAAAGTGTTGGCAAAAATGAGAAAGAGTGTGAGGATTGACGCTATTATTGGCAATAAATATAGATATAAAATGCTCCTGATGAACCATTCAATTGCTAATTGTGCTCTCTCATTGAATACATTAATATTTCCTATATTTACTACAATCTTCATTAAAACTGATATTTTTGTTTCGCATATAATTCAATCCATTTGTAACTATTCAATGGCTGTTACCTATTATACAATGAATACAACATTTATCCTCATCTGTGTTGACCAATATTTTCAACTGACCAAGTATCAATTAACAAGTGGTAATAATAATCCTTTCGATAGGATATCAAACAAAACTCTGTTAACAATAATTTGGACATTGAGTGCAATACTAGCCATGGATTACATTATAGTCGATGACATCTATTATTATGATTTGAGCACAACATCATTGGTTTGTTTCAATGATCACAACTATATGAAACAATTAATAAGTTATAGGAACCGGTTAAAAGAATTTTTATATGCACTTCAAGTATTTATCTCTTATATAATACCAACTCTTTTGGTCGTCTATTTCACCACAAAAGTTATTTCCGCTTTCTTCATTTATAAGCCAGATAATCCAATGAATATAGCTGTGAATAGGGATGTAATTATATCGTTAAGAAAAGTTGAAAACATGACAAGAAAACTAAAAATCAAAGCAACGATTCGTTTGGTATTAATTATAACCCTTTATATCGTAATAAACACTTCATTTCATTTAAATCGTATGCCGTCTTACCTGAAGCTGATGTTAGACGACAATGCCTTTTGTATCGTTGATATCTCATCAATGATATCCATACTTGTCATGTGGTTATGGCTATCACTATCTCTTTTCCATTCAACTAAACTAGCAAATTTGTTCATGTAGATTATTAGATAAATTTGATTAATCCTTGATGTCTGATTATTTTTCTTTGTAAATTAAAATCAATTGAAAAGACCCTGAAGCATTTGTATAATTATGTTTTTTTCATATTTTCTGTATTTTATATTTATTTTATATTTATTATTATTTCTGTTATTTCCACTCATAATACTTGTTAATCTATGGTATTTATCTAACCTGGTATTTATGTTTTCTAAATTATCATTCCATGTTAATAATTAAAATTTGGGAATAATTTAAATTTTATTCCAAATACCTGGATTAAATTTTAACGCTAATGATAATACTTCACCAAATTTTGTGCATTGAATGCATAATAAAGAGAATAAATAATTCATTAGTTATTGTAATAAAATAAATGAA
>JAQGAT010001625.1:0-12658 GCA_034687845.1 Pantelozetes paolii
GAACAATACAGTTTACTTTCATAAATATATGGTTGATATTGAAGATGTGCAAGATTACAGTTTTGTTCCGGTATTTCAGGGCTACTTAATTCAAATTTTAAGTGGAGTTAAATTGCAACAAGATCATTCATTCTTAATTTTTAAAAAACTATTTGATGTTCAGGTAATAATAATGTTTTAAATTAATAATAATTTAATTCTATAATTTATAAACAGTCCTGGGCATTATTTTCTGCTTCAGTAATTTGTTTATCTATATTTTTATACAAGATAACGAAGACTAAGATCAAAATGTCTTCAATTTTCATTGATATTTTAAGAACTATATTGAATCAATCAAATGTGAACATGATGAAATTAGATATAGTTGTGAAATTGATTACTATAAAAATAAATGTAATGATTTCTACCTTGATAATTGGCATATGGATTGTTTGCGTCTCAATACTCACAAAATCATTTACAAGTATTTTATTAAAAACCTTTTTCAATATCATTTACATTCCAAACATTAGTAACCTGGAAGAGATTTATAGCAATAAACAAATGTCGGTTATTGCTAGAAATATGAGTTTTGAGTTGTTAGCTGGATACAATTTAATAGGAAATGATTATCTTAATAATATGAGAAACAAGAGAGATAAGTTTGAAAAATTAAATAATATTAATTTTGAAGATTTATTTGCTCTATCACATTTGAGTGTTTTTAATGAAATAGTTAACAACAGAGCAGTAATGATTGCAAACTCTTTTGATATTCAATTATTTATCACTCAATATATAACTGATCATGATAACTTTGCAATATCTGAAAATAATTATTTATTCAAAAATGGAGCGTTTTTTATGTCGAAAAGGTTGAAAATTATTACCAATGTTAAATTTGTGTATGTACTTCAATTAAATGATTATAACAATGATGTTCTATCCTTAAAATTTATCTAGGTTTGAACAAATATTTGAGACAGGCATTGATATTCATCATAGTTTTATTGAAACATTATATCGTCGCTATATTCAAATGGGAAAATTGCAAGTTACATTTAAAAGTAACCACATAAAATATGGCAATATGATTAATCTTGATCATTTTATTAGAAACGATATGCTAATTCTTGTTATTGGATTTTGTTTTGCTTTATTGTGTTTTATATTTGAAATTTGCAATAAATGTTTAATTGTTATTCATTAAAAATAATTGCATCCACAACAATTATTTATCCATTATATTATTTTTTTATTCAATTAACATGTCTATAAATAATCTTGATCATATTCTCTTAAATAATAAAATAACTCTAACATTGCTAAATCAATATTCAACTAAAACATAAAATACAGTGAATTAATTAATGAGAAACCATTTATTGATTTAATAATTTGTGATAATATTTTTGATTTGCATTTGTTTTCTTCATTAATAGTCTTATATTCAAATTTGATTTTAACTCAATTGTGAAATATACGGCTAATACTGTATGTTTTGTTATAAAACAATAAGATATATTTTATTTAATCAACGTACATTGTATTGATGTAATATAAAAATTGTATTTAACTGTAAAACTGATAAATATTTGTTTTACATTGTTAAAATATAAAACAATTAATTTCATCATTTTATTAAAATGAGTTTAATATTAAAATATTCACACTTTTTATCATCAATTCCTTTAATTGTATTCAATATTAATGATAGTTTTATTTGCAATAAACGATACGATATAAAAGGCAATGTGTCTGTGGATTTAACCTCGGTATTATAAGTGAAATTATCTCTTCATTTTATTATTTGTTTTTAAATTCTAGCCCATTTTGGGATATTATCTGACCCTGGTGGAGTACATCACTTGTAAATTATCGATGAGAATAGATTTTCAGGAAAATAGTGTAATGCAATGTAATGTAAATAAAAAATGTTAATTGTAACAAGCAAAACTTTTTCAATAGAATGAGAGTATTTTGATACATAAATACTTGGCTGAAGTGTCAGATATACCAACAAATGATCTAGTTCCTGTGTTCCAAGGTTACCTCATTCAAATACTAACTGGCTTAATGATTAAAAAAGATAAGTCAATTATGATGTTTAGGAACTTATTTGAAACTCAGGTGAATTAATTATATAAATATTATGAATGAAGATTTATAACATAAATGAATTACCCAACTCATTTAGGTTTGGATATTGTATTTTATTGCGATATCGATATTACCATTACTATTATACAAAACGACGGAGAATCGTCTCAGTCTTATAGCAATTATTATCGACTCTATTAAAATGATCACGACTCAATCAGATGTTTATATTCTAATCTTAAATTACAGTAACATTTTAAAATCTAAATTGAAAGCCAGTATTTCTACCATGATTATTATTATTTGGTGTTTGTGCGTCTCAATCCTTGCAAAATCATTTACCAGTATATTATTGAACGCTTATTTCAATATAAAATACTTTCCAATTGTTAACACATTAGAAGATATCGTGAATAATAAACATTTATATATTGTCTCAAGAAATATGAGTTTTGATTTAATGGTGGAAAACGATTTACTACCGAATATATCGATTGATATTATCAAGAACAGAAGAGATAGTTATCATCTTAAATACAATCTTGATTTTGATGAGTCAACGATTTTTGGTGATATAAACGTATTCAATGATGTCATCGATAATAAAGCTGTTATTATTGGCAATACACTGAATATAAATCAATTTATCAATCAATATATAAATGATCGGAAACGATTTTCAATATCAGAAAAGAGCTTTTTATTTAACATTGGAGCATTTTTTATAACAAAAAATGTTAGTTATACTGAAGATTTGAAATTTGCGTAGGTTATTTTTTAAATTCAGTATTTATCAATAAATTATATTTTATAACGCATTTAGGTTTAAACAAGTGTTTGAGACGGGTATAGATATTCATCATGAAGTTTTGGAAATATTATTTAGTAGATTTCAACAACAAACTCTAATAAAAACTGTATATAAGAATAGTGTTGAAGACAATAGCGCTCATCAAATCAAACTTGGTCATTCACTCAGGAATAATTTTTCAATTCTACTAATAGGTTTAATTCTGTCAATTGTGTCTTGTTCATTAGAAATATATAATTTTTACTATTATCTAAACGTTTTTAAATATAAATTGATCCAGTTAAATATAATTATTCTAAATATATTAAAATATAGATAAAATAATTATTACGTTTATTTAAATTTATACATATTAATTCATTGTTATTTACTTGATACTATTTCACACATGGTCAAATACAATTAATAAAAATAAAAACATTGTTACGTACATTAATTAAATACCCAAGATAACCTTTTTATTTATTTTCAATTACAAAATTTATTGATGGTGAAACAATTTTGTATTTAATTATAAAGTGTGAAAATGTTTTCTTTAATTCATTTATTGATTTATTATGATATTTAAAGTACAAGTGCATGTACAAGTACAGTTATTATACAATTATCAAAAGAAATACAATATTAAAATATATTTATATTTAAATATAATGTTAAATATAATTCAATTTCCTTCAAATATGAATATTATTATAATTACCGACAAAATATAATTAAATATGTATACAGTATAACACATCAGTTATACAAAAGCATTATTGAGCTTGTCAATTTAATTATACAGTATTGTAATATCATGAGATTTTAGAAATACATTTAATATATTGATACTTGAATTGTTTAATATGGATTAATTTAATAAATAATTAATAAAGTTATATTTAAAATTGTTTTATTATATATGTACTAGCTTGGTTTTGTTTCCAATAGTTTTGATAAAAACAATTAAGATATTGTATCAATAAATATATTATTTCTATTTTAACTATTTCTTTTCAGAATTTATTTAAATTTAACTTGAGTCAAAAAATATAACTAACTTGTTTTCTGATAATATGAAGTCAACTCATAAATTAAATTATTCATATTTTTTATCATCCATTCCTTATATTAAAATCAATGTCAGCAACAATTTAATTTGTGATCAAGATTGTTATTCCACAGGAAATATTTCAGTGAACACCAGTGTAAATTTGTTTAAAATATTAATATTAACAAATAAAATAAATTAATTTATATATTTTTAGCCAGTACTATTTGGTTATTATCTTGCCATGGTACAGTATTTTGCTTGCCATCTTTGTTTTAATTTGGATTTCACAAACAAATACGTATTATAATAGAGTATATGCACTTGCTAATTGTATTTTATAAGCTAATATTTTGTAGAATGATAGTATATGGTTGCGAAAATATCTACCCAATGCTCATACCTTAAAATATCATGATTTAGTGACCGTATTCTTTGGATATTTAATACAACTTATCAGTGGATTAAAAATGAGGAAGGATCATTCACTATTTATGTTTCAACACTTATTTGATACAAAGGTTTGCAATCAATAAAGATATTTCATATTATATTTTGTATTGATTACAGATTTGGTCTCTTTTTCTGATCGCTATTATCTCAACAGTAATAGTATTATATAAAACATCCGAAAGAGAAGTGAATATAATGACTATTATCACGGATATAATTGGATCGGTATCTAATCAGTCAGATATTTATATTTTTAAGTTAAGATTCCTAAAGCGCATCAAATCTAAAATAAATTCTAGAGTGTTCACACTAACCCTTGTGATATGGATCCTGAACATTGCTATACTCACAAAATCATTTACAAGTATACTATTAAACACATATTTTAATGTCAAGTTTATCCCATTTGTCAACACATTAGAAGATATTGTGAATAATAAGCGATTGTCTGTTATTTCAAGAAATATGAGCTTTAATATAATACTTGAACATAATTTGCTACCAAATAATACCCTTGATGATATTAGGTTAAGAAGAGATAAGTTTCAAAAACGACACAATCTAGATTTTGATGTACCCATGAGTATTTCAGATATCAGTGTTTTTAATGAAGTTGTTAATAATAAAGCTATTATTATTGGACATACACTTAATATTAAGCAATTTGATAGTCAATATATAGGTCACCGTGCAAGATTTGCAATTTCAAAAACTCGATTAGTATTCAACATTGGATCATTCTTTATATCAAAAAATCTAGATAATAGTATTTATAATCATGCAAAGTTTGCGTAAGTATTTTATTTTTTAACTATACTCTGTAAATTTATTTTATAGTTTCTATATCCATCAAATTTTTATTAGCTTTGAACAAATATTTGAAAATGGGATAGATGATCATCATCAATTTATTGAAACATTGTATAAATCATTTGTTCCAAAAACTAAATCAATTAATCCAGACAAACATTATTACGAAGAAAGTACACATATAATCGACCTAGATGATATTCTAAGAAATGATATCTCAATACTAATTCTTGGATTAATTTTCGCTATAATGGCCTTTGTTTGTGAATATTTACATCTATATGTTGATTTAAATTATTTTACATTGTCTCAATTATTTAAACACAAGAGAAACTCTAATGTTTTTCCTGGATATAAAATTTATGTAAATAATTTCGTTTAATATTTGCCGTATAATTATATATTGATAATCAGGAACTTATATAAAGTTTATAAATCATCAATTGAATGAGGCGTCTAAATTAATAAATTTATTAAACAAGCTCACTTTATAGAGAGAATAACGTCAAGCATATAAAGTATTAAAATAAAAATTAAACTCCAATTCACCTCAAAATATATTTTACTTCAATCTATGAATAACAGTCTTAGCATTATATTTAAATTACATTACACATTAGACCCTGAATATAATTGTGAATATTAATATGATTTATAAAATAAGTTAAAAGTATGTCTAATCAATAGACTCTAATGTTTTCAGTTTGAAATAAAGAATTATATATTTATTATTATATCGATTTTTGAATATTACTGGTATATTTGAATATTTAATATTTTATGACAAACCCAGGGTATTTATTTTTGCATTTATATTAAAATGCCTGATAACAATAAAGCAAAATAAAATTTAACAAGAATTTTTTAATTGATTGACCGCGTAAATTGTGTATTGATATTTATTTCATGTGTGTGGATTTAAAGAAACAAGCAGATATATCAATTGGTATATTGTAGTAGGTCACTTACTGCACACGAATATGAATTTCATTTGAAAAGAATAATTAATTTATGTTTTATTTACATCAATAAAACAATTAAACGCATTTCAAACATGAATACTATAATCATTAACATAAAATTAACAACATAATTATTTCCTTCATAACTATTGATTAAAATTAAGCTTGACCTTTCATGCAAACTATTGTACTAGTATAAACTTTAAGAAACAAAATTGCATTCATTTATTCCTTTATAAAAATTAATATTTAATTGGTTTTTTACTAATTTTGATGTTGTTGCAATTTTGTTATTATCCTAAGCAAAAAACATAATTAATTTTGTTGTATAATATCTATATATTCTTTGTAATCATTGTCTTTATAAAATTAGTGAACTAGTTTAATTTATACTAATAAAGGTTTATGGTTCATTTTAATACGTTGTTATATAAAATATGTTTGAATAGGAACCTGTCTTCCTGAGTTTTTAATAAATGGGTTCACCTGCTAAATTAAATTATTCATACTTTCTATCATCTATTCCTTACATTAAAATCAATAACAATATAATATGTAATCAAGATTGTGACATCACAAGAAATATTTCAGTGGATACCAGAGTAAATTAATTAAAAAATATGCAGTAGTTTTTATGTGAACATTTGTATTTTAGCCAATTCTATTTGGTTATAATCTTGCAATGGTCGAGTATTTAGCTTGTCAACTTTGTCTTAACTTGGATTTCTCAGAAAAATATGTACTAATATTTTGACAGTATATTAATATTTTCAATTCACTAATATATCCTTTTTTAAATAGAATAATAGTGTATTGTTGGGTAAATATTTGCCTGACCTTGATGCCCTTAAGGAATATGATTTGGTTACAGTATTCCAGGGGTATTTAATACAACTTGTTAGTGGATTAAAAATTCAAAATGATAATTCTGTCTTTATGTTTAAAAGTCTATTTGATTCCAAGGTTTGAATTAAAACGTTATTTAATAATAATTTTACTTTATTATTATTAATAGGTGTGGGGTCTTTTACTAATCTGTATAATTATTACATCAATATTAATATATGAAACAACTGAAAGACAGTTTAAAATGACAACAATAGTCATGGAAATATTGGGAACGATAACAACACAGTCGGACCTCAATATTGTTAAGTTAAGGTTTCTTAAGTATATAAAGTCTAAAATAAACGCAATTGCTTTATCTTTAACTCTGGTGATATGGACCCTGAATATATCAATTCTCACGAAATCATTTTCAAGTATACTATTAAACACTTATTTCAATGTGAAATACAACCCAATTATTAACACTTTAGAAGATATAGTGATTAATAAAGAATTGTCTGTTATTTCACGAAATATGAGCTTTGATTTGATAATTCAACACCAATTGCTACCAAATTATACTCTTGGTGATATTATCTCAAGACGAGATACTTTTCAGAATAAGTACAATTTAAGTTTTGATGTTTCCATGACTATATCAGATATCAATGTTTTTAATAATGTGATCAATAATAAAGCAGTTATTATTGGAAATACACTCAATATTCAGCAATTTATTAATCAATATATAAGTGATCAAGGTAGGTTTAAAGTATCGGAACATAGTTATTTATTCAACATTGGATGTTTTTTTATTTCTAAATATATGAGTATTAATATAACTTATCATGTTAAGTTTGGGTGAGTAATCATTATAATGATTAATTTTAATAATCAAATTGATTTTTATTTAATAGATTTGAACAGATATTTGAATCTGGTATTAACATTCATCATGACTTAATTGAAACATTTTATAAAAGATATGATCAACAAAGAAAATATTCACAGATCAATAGGAGTAATAAAGAAGATAGTTCACACATCATTAATCTAGATAATTTTGTTAGAAATGATATATCCATTCTTATTCTAGGATTAACTGCCGCAATAATTCTATTTGCCTGGGAGTTCTCAAACCCTAATAGAGAGCTCAATCATAATCAGCCAGCTCAATATATGAACAGAATGAATTTTAAATTTTAATTATATTTTGTAAACACATTCTCAAACGATTAAATTGATATAAATCTAACCATGTATTGTTTATAATCTCCTTCAAGAAATTTGACTCTGTGAATTTTCATCAATATTATATAATAATAATTTAAAACTACATAATGTTAATTAAAATACCTAAACCTTTTCCAAACTCATTAAGGATATTTTGTACATTGTGATCATCAAATGGTAATTGAAGTCTATTCCCCTATGGATGGCATTAAGATAATTGTATTTTTTGATTAATATTGAATATAATAAATGATTTATAAATATAATTGAATTCAGATATTATTGTTATATAAAGTGTGTGAATAATATTTTATAACAATTTATTAACATATAATTAATTGTATTTATCCTTGGATAGTAAAGAATAGATTTAAACAACATTATGAAACATATTTAATCAATATACATTTAAATATCACATGAATATAATAAATAATATTTAACTCTAAAATAATTTCCAATAATTCTTGTGAATATCATTCGTTGAAATAAGTAAAAAATTGTTCCCGATATATCGATAAGTATTAAATTGGGTTATGCTTTATTGTTCTGACAAAATACTAATATATAATTTAATTTGTATAAACAAGTAGAAAGGGTCATTTTTCAATAAATATAATGGACTCAACAATTAAATTAAATTATTCCTACTTCTTATCATCGATTCCTTACATTCAATACAATGTGAATATAAGTCTTATTTGTGACACTGATTGCGAACTTAAAGGGAATACGTCTGTGGATCTAAATGCAGTAATAAGTTTTTAAAAATATATTTAACCAAGCAATAATTAGCATATTTTATTTTTTAAAGCCAATAATATTCGGATATTACCTTGTCTTGGTTCAATATTTAACATGTAACTTATGCCAAAAAATTGATTTTAATGGATTAACTGTAATAATGTTTAAAATTAAAACTATTTTCAATGAATAATACATTTGTGTTTTATAGAATGACACAGTATTGTTTCATAAATATTTGCCCTACGAGGAATATATTCCTTATTACGATTTTATAACTGTATTTGAAGGATATTTAATACAGATTATGAGTGGACTCAAAGTGATAGAAGATAATTCTCTTTTTACTTTCAGAAACCTATTTGATACCAAGGTTAGTTTATAAAATTAACAAGGAAATCACTTAATTTTACCTTGGATAGGTATGGATACTTACACTAATTTCATCATGTTTTATATCGTTGTTATTATACATAATGAGTGTAAACATATTATCTATGTTAAAAATTATCATGGATATATTTGGAATGATGACAACTCAATCAGAAATATATCTATTTAAGTTTACATATCTTAAAAAATTCAAATCACAATTACAAACTTCAATATTTGCCATGGTGATACTTATATGGTGTTTATGCATCTCTATTATTACGAAGTCATTTATGAGTGTTTTGTTAAACTCTTATTTAAGTGTAAAACCGGTGCCAATCGTCAACTCCTTAGAAGATATTGTAAATAATAAGCAAATATCTATTGCTTCAAGAAATATGAGTTTTGAACTGATATTAGCAAATGACCTGTTACCTAATACCACCATGCCTGATTTTTATCATAGAAGGGATTTATACGTGGAAGAGAATAAAATCGATTTTGATATATCAATGGCTTTATCGGATTTCACTGTATTTAATGATGTGATCGATAATACGGCTGTAATGATTGGAAATACACTCAACGTTGAACAATTTGTTAATCAATATAAAAAGGATCAAGCTAAATTTTCAATTTCCGATAGTAGTTACTTATTTACTAGTGCAGCATTTTATTCCGATAAAAACCACTCATTTTATAATTATATTAAATTTGCGTATTATATGAAACATTAATTTATATCTCATATCAAACTGATCTATCTTATCTTTTTAGATTTGTACAAATCTATGAGTCGGGTATTAACATTCACCATGGCACTCTTGAAGCTTTATATAAAAATTATGAAGAGAGAGCGCAGATAAAAAGTTTTAAAGAAAATGTCAACGTTGATTTACATCAAATTAAGCTTGATCAATTTTTTAGAAATGATTTTTCAATAATTGTTTTAGGTTTATCAATTGGCATTATTTGTTTTATTTTAGAGTGGATCATTTATAATCATTTAAACCCCTTTTTAATACATTATAAAAATCGGAGAAGAAAAAGAAATCCAAATATTTTACAAATGCACAAAAGAGAAACATATATAAATTATGCTTGGACATTTTGAATTTATTTTTGATTTTATAATAACAAAATAAAAATAAATTAAGTATACATAATTTAATTATATTGTGATTTAATTAAATATTTTAATTAAATCAAATTTGATTTGAATAGATATTTATGAAATATATTTATCCACCCATTTTGTAAACAAAATATAATCAAAATTATAATCATTAATATTGTTATCAACATTATTAAAACTTATTTATATAGTAAATTAATCCATTTGTTATTATCAGATATAACTAGAGATATTAAACATATTGAAATATCATTCAATTGTATTTCAATATTAATAAATATATATTTTATAAAAATAATATATAATTTATAGATTTTAAACATTCAATTGATTTACAAAAATTTAATATTTTAGAAGATTTGATAATTTATTTCATCAAGCAAATCTAATATTTTATTTTATTTATATAAAAAATAAAATTTATTATTTTAATAAATAAAATGTACTCAACAGTAAAATTAAATTATTCCTACTTCTTATCATCGATTCCTTACATTCAATACAATGTGAATAATAGTCTCATTTGTGATACCGATTGTGAACTTAAAGGGAATATGTCAGTGGATTTCAATGCAGTAATAAGTTTATTTTAAAAATATTTCACCAAGCAATAATTTGCAAACCTTAATTATTTTATTTTTTAAAGCCAATAATATTTGGATATTACCTTGTCTTAATTCAATATCTAACATGTAACTTATGCCATAAAATTGATTTTATTGGATTAACTGTAATATTGTTTAAATCTATTTTTAATAAATAATAGATTTTTATTTTATAGGATAACACTGTATTGTTTCATAAATATTTGCCCTATGTGGAATATATTCATGATTTTGATTATATAACTGTATTTGCAGGATATATGATACAAATAGTGAGTGGACTCAAAGTAATAGAAGACCATTCTCTTTTTACTTTCAGAAACCTATTCGACACTCAGGTTAGTTTATCAAAATAACAAAAAATAACTTAAATTCACCTTGAATAGGTATGGATTCTTACACTAATTTCATCATGTTTTATATCGTTGTTATTATACATATTGAGTATAAACGTATTATCCATATTGGAAATTATCATGGATATATTTGGAATGATGACAACTCAATCAGATATATATCTATTTAAATTGACATATTTAAAAAAATTCAAATCTAAAATAAAAATTTCAATTTTTATCATGATTATACTCATATGGTGTTTATGCATATCTATTATCACAAAGTCATTTGTGAGTGTTTTGTTAAACACTTATATAAATGAAATACCGGTGCCAATTGTTAACTCCTTAGAAGATATTGTAAATAATAAACAAATATCTATTGCATCAAGAAATATGAGTTTTGAAGTGATATTAGACAATGACCTGTTACCTAATACCACCTTGCCTGATATTTATCATAGAAGGGATTTATACGAGAAAGAGAATAAACTCGATTTTGAAGTATCGATGTCTTTATCGGATTTCACTGTATTTAATGATGTAATCAGTAATACAGCTGTAATGATTGGAAATTCACTTAATGTAGAACAATTTATCAATCAATATAAAGGGGATCACGCTAAATTTTCAAGATCCGAAAGTAGTTACTTATTTACCAGTGGTGCATTTTATGTCGATAAAAAACAATCCTTTCATAATTATATTAAATTTGCGTATTATATGATATAACATCTTAATTTTTTTACACATTAAACTGTTCTATTTTATCTTTTTAGATTTGAGCAAATCTATGAATCAGGTATTAACATTCACCATGGCACTCTTGAAGCTTTATATAAAAGTTATGAAGAAAGAGCGCTGATAAAAAGTTTTAAAGGAAAATTTAATGATTATTCACATCTAATTGAGCTAGATGAATTTTTTAGAAATCCTTTTTCAATAATTATTTTAGGTTTATCAATTAGCATTATTTGTTTTATTTTAGAGTTGATCATTTATAATAGTATGAGCCCGTTCTAATAAATTATAAAAATCGGAGAAGAAAACGAAATCCGAATATTTTACAAATGTATAAAAGAGAATCATATATAAATTATGCTTGGACACTTCGAATTTATTTTGGATATTAATATTATAGAATCCTATAAATAATAAAAATTAATTAAATATAATACACAAGTTAATTTTATTAAAAATACATTGAATCGATATATTTATATTATCTTTGAATTATCATAAAACAATTGTTAAC
>JAQGAT010001626.1:0-12633 GCA_034687845.1 Pantelozetes paolii
CTCTCTCTCTCTCTCTCTCTCTCTCTCTCTCTCTCTCTCTCCGCTCTTATTAATTGTTTTTGATTGAAATACATTTGTTTTGGTTTAAGAGTTTGATTACAAACTCAATTGGATTGACATTTATTAATAACTATTTAAAAGTATTGGAAATTGAATATATGTTTTGATATTAATATTTGATTTATACCCCTATCCCAGGTCGCGCTGATTTTGTCGGTATAGACAACGCAGCTCTGGATTTCAGTCAACTGGAAGACTATATCAATGACGATGAGGACAATCAAAGCACAACAATGTATGACATGTTTTGTCTTATTTATTCCCAAATCCTAAGCAAACGTTTATATATAGCAGTGGTAAGGGTTTACCCAAACTATTCCTGGTCTTCAAATATAGAGTAAATGATCTCAATTATATAAAATATTAATTTGTTTTCCTTATGTTTTCCTCAAACTCTTCCTTTCCTTAATATTTGAATACTGAACACAACAATCAGGGTCCTACTATTAGAAAACGTTCAGGGTCAAATTGTGAACTTATTTTAATATAAAGTTGTTTTTATTTTTTAGTAATCAAATAATTTCTTCAATCGATTCACTGAAATCATTGATTCATTTGACAAACACTTTATTAAATGCAAACAAATTTTGATAATTGTTTACAATTTGAGTTAAATTTCACAAAAAAATAGATAAATTATTTCAATAAATAAAATTGCAATAAATTGAGCGTAAAATCAAGACATAAATGAAAAATAATATATATTTTTTCATCAATTAGTTTTGTTTTTCAACTTTTTCTTTGAAATTTTAATTAACTTTCTTTTGAATTATCGACAAATTGTTTGTCGTATCCATTGATCCGCAAATATTTCTTTGAATTGGTTTTCACTGAATTCATGTATTAATTGCTTTGAAATTACGAAATCATTAAATGATTTTGTTTTTCATTCAAACTAATGATTGATTTGTCTTTTTATTTGCAAAATCGTCTCCTATTTTCTTAACCTTTAAATTAATATAGTTTTCAAATAAATTGATTTTTAAGTGAATTCTTATGATTTGAATTTAGTTTTCTATTATTTGTTATCATATGACCTTGGTTCATTATTTAACTCAATTCATCTAGTCAGAAACTATTGTTAAACTAAATTTCACTTCAAAGTATTGAATTTAATTTCACCATAAGTTTAGTATCAAATCTCTCAAAGAGTGCCTCAAATCTATCAAATTTTGAGAAATTAGATGAATTTAATTCAGATTTTATTTTCATTGAAATGAAGTCTTGAGTAAAAATTTAATCAAATTATCGGTTGACCTGTTATTTAGACTTTTTTTTGTGTGAAATCTTGAAAATGATTAACAAAACAGTAATTTTAAAATCATTTGAGAATCTGTTTATGTTTATTACATTTTGCACCTGAAATATATGGTAATTAAAACTCAATTAATTTTCCCCTAATAACCCTTAAAAGCAATATTCCCTAGATTCAATTTTGAATAATCATATTTTTCAAACATAGTTAACCTCTGATTTCAATAACAAACTCAAACAATAAACTAAATATTTGTTACAATATTTGCAAATAATTTCATTCAAACATCAAATGAATAAAATTTATATAATTTAATAAACATTTGAACAAATATTGATCAAAGGGTTAGACACTAAGGGTTTGGATGTCTTTATTTTCAAAAAACACAAATCACTTATTCTTTGGGTGGAGTTATGAAGGGTTTTATTGAGTAAATAGTAATAATAATGAAAATTATTGAAAATCACATAAAATATCCAAATATTAAATATTAGCAAAAGTTTTACTCAAACTGTTAGACGAAAAATGTTTTGAAAGTAATAACAGTTATATTTATTTAAGGCATTAATTCACGCCCTGATTGTCACACAAACAAACATATTGTCTGATAATTACTGCATTACTACTGAAATAATGATAAGAATTGCGTAAAAAGTCTTTATTTTTCTTAAAATACTGAAAAAGCCATTGACTTCATGACTGAAATGATTTTGGCTCTAAACTGACTCTGAATACATTGTGTATAAAACTGAAAGGTTTTTTATTTTTAAACCGATTCTCACTAATCCTTAAACTGATATACAATTGAATAACTGTTTCACTGATTGAATAGCACTATAATTACCCCTTGTTTTCAGTTTTCAGTTCACTTTTGATATCAATTTTTACTGACTTTTCTATTGACGAAGAAATTGATGTTTGAGTTAAAATATAAAACACTTTTTGAGATCAAATTGTTTGTGAAAATATTGCTTTTTATTTGATATACAATTATTTGCCGATCAATGCATGAGTTGTAAGTCTAATGTCAAACACAATAGCAATATATTAGTGAAAAAGTAGACATTTTTGATGAGATTTCAATCGCAAGCGATGTCTCCACAAGTGTCGCTTAAAATCATTTATATTTCAGATATAGTTCTCGTCCTTTGATATCATATAATATTATTGTTTTCATTATTCAAAACTAATTTTTCTGTTATTTCTGAATATATTTTTATCATTAAATAAAAGACAACTTTAATAGACATTAGATTTATTGTCGACATCCAGTCTATTCATTAAGTGGTCATTTGTGTTGTGAATATCGTCTCGTTATTCACACTATTAGTGATTAAAACATAAATCAAATGAGAAAAAATGTTGTATCAGACTCTTAGCTAATGATTGTTGAGATTATCAGGAGAACTTTATTTAAGAGTCAAATCTGAGGCAAAATCGTTTGATGTCTGAAAAAACTAATAAAGATTTTCATTCATTCACTGCTTATAAAACAATTTTATCAAACATTTCGTGTTTTTGTGATTTTATTTTTCAAACTCAAGAATTCATTTCAAGAGATAATAGTAAATGAAATTATTATTACTCTTAAAACTCATCTTCAAGTTTGTGAACACTTTCTTGAATTGAAGACCAGTTTTTACTTTGACTATAGGTTTGAGTTTTTTCCTGTTTATACACAAAAACTCTTTTGTTGTCAAAAAAATGTTATCAAAAATGAACGAAAAATAACTGAAATTTTTTCTGAATATTATTGATATTTAAATCAAAAACTTATAACTATTTTCATTGAAATCAATGTTTCCATGGATTTTGACATTACTTGAAAACTAAAAAAAAATTGTCAACGATTTAGTCCATTAATTACACATTCATTTGATCCCGATTTTTGGCAGTGTTTTTCAATCTTGTCATTAGTTTTCAATTTAATTCAATTAAAAAATCATTTTTTTTTATATTTTAATCAAAAACTTTATTATCATTTTAATTGATTGTTGAATTGTCTCTGAACTAAATCTATCAATAATATTGCTGTTAATCTGTTAATTGATATTTGATTTTTGGATTTTTAATTATATTTTTCAATTGAAAATCAATTTATAAAACAGCGTTTTGTTTCAAATGCTTATTGAATGCAATGGTTTGTGAAATTCATGTCAATGTTATTACAAGAATCGCAACGAAAATAACTTTTAGTATTAAAAAATACAAAACTTTTTTCACTTAAATACTGATTAAAAAGTATTTAAAATTACATAAATTGCGAAAACGTTTATGAAATTTATTTAATCTTTTGTTTTTCGCCAAATCTTACTAAATATTGCAGTCATTAAATGGTCGGCCAATTGGGTCAACAGTTTGTCAATAATTATTTGCAATTTTAATGTCCAATAAATAGTTATTTAATCGTTTGAATTGACAATAAATTCTTCATTCAAATCAATTCAAAGAAAGAAAATTCAAATAACAAACAAAACTCATTATTATTTGTGTAATAATGGCATAGATTTTAAATCCATAACTAATTTCATTGAATTATTAGCAAAATATTGTCAAAACTTATAATGAATTTAAAGACAAATGAATTATTTTTATGTAAAATCATTTTTGTTTACAATTATTGCCTAAAATAGTCAGAAATCAATTGAAAACTTCAAGAATTAGTCATAAATTGAAAGAAATGTTAAATTAATTATTGTTTTCATTGAATTGACAGCTATTTTCAAGAAGCGTTAGTTAGCAGTGATCTCAGACTCGAGGACTCGACCCGAAGTGCAATCAAAATAAGTGCAAATCCAGGCCAACCTCCGCCAACAACACATCCACATCCCGGTGCTCCACAAGCGCCACCACTACAGTTTGCTGGCCAACAGCCAATTTCGGGGCCAACGCCTGCGCCGCGCACTACAACTACGGTCACACTTGCAGTGAATACTAGCAATAAATCACCGAAATCTCAATCCAGACAACAGACAACTCTGTTGCCATCAACTCATCCCATCCCACAACCAACTCATCCACATCTTCGTCAGGCGGTGACAGTACACCCGCCGCCCAATAATTCAGTTACCATAACACACATCGGCTATAAGGGTCAACCGCCCCGTCATAACGGCCAACAACCGCATACCAACGGTCAGCCCAGACATCATTTACCGGATTCTCCGCCAGACTCTGGTTCAGAGCCACCCTTTTCGCCATTAAATGACGACAAACTTGTAAACAGTGTTAATAGTGTTGTGAGTCAACCACCCGTTCCTTCAGACATTATGTTGAGTCAAGGGGTGGAAGGGATGAAACAATTTATAAACTATAATCACAATCCACTGAAACAACTGTTACCACAAACTGATACCACAATTGCGATGACATCTCCACATCATTCGGTAAATATTGATATAAAAGCCATTTTAGTCGACGATCTGACTGTGCTTTGTATGAAACAACAGCCCCCACAAGCCATGACAGTATTGCCACCAATGCATTCACACCCCGTTACTCTCATTCCACAAGAAGTGCCGCCAATCAACCAAATGGTTCCCATTCCTGGCCCGTTAGGCATTCAGGCAACGCCTGCGCCAACGGGTTTGGTCGCACCAGCGACCGGACATTTAACAACTCTTTATACGACAAATGAAGACTACTTGGCCGCCTGTGAGTGTATTAGTTCACCGGAACAGCACAGCCAAAGCCAACCGAGTGGACAACAGAGCAAAAAGCGGAAGATTTCGGGAAAACAAAACACAAATAATTCAAATCTAATGAACGGCGGAGTCGTTCACATCAAACAAGAACCGGACGGCCTCTCACCCGAACCAAACACATCCAATAACCCGAACCATACGACCACTTCTATGATTATACCGGGAGATGAAGAGTACTTTGATTACGGACCGGACGGCCAGTTATATCTGGATTCAGTCTATCAGTGCATTCGTTTCCAGATCTTTCAAAACAGTCCTTTCTCTGTATTATGTGATTCAACGCTAAAGGAATTGTAAGTCTAATGAACACTGCTTTTGATTGTAAGCACTCTAACCATCAATACCTCCCAGACCTCCGCCGAACTATAGGGTCGACGCCGACAAGGGTTTCAATTTTAGCAACGCTGACGACGCCTTCGTCTGTCAGAAGAAAAACCATTTTCAGGTGACGGTTCACATCCAACCCATCGGTGTTCCAGTGTTTGTCAAAACCCCTGAAGGCATCAAAAAGATCGACAGCTTTTACCTTCACTTCTATGGCGTAAAAGTTGAATCCCCGGCCCAAACAATCAAAGTGGAACAAAGTCAGAGCGATAGAAGCAAAAAAGCATTTCACCCTGTTTTGTATGATTTGTCCCCCTTTTGAGCACTTCCTAAAATACTGACCCCTTTTCCTCATCTGTATTTAGAGTTGAGTTGAGTCCGGAACAGGTGTCGAAGACAACGGTAGGTCGACTGCACTTCAGTGAAACGACATCTAATAATATGAGGAAAAAGGGAAAACCAAATCCCGATCAAAGATACTTCTATTTAGTGGTCGCACTGCACGCACACGTCGGCGACCAGTCATATCAGATCATAGCTCACGCATCGGAACGTATTATAGTCCGGGTATGTCATGAATCCCAACCCTAAACCAGATTTTCATTCAATTCAGTCATTATTTCTCACAAAAACCCCAAAAACTGTTGAATCGTTTCATTGATTGTTATATTCTGTGGACAGGCATCAAATCCGGGCCAATTTGAGAACGACATAGAGCTATCGTGGCAAAAAGGTCATTCCCCGGAGTCTATATATCACGCCGGAAGGGTTGGTATCAATACGGACAGACCAGACGAGTCTCTTGTCGTTTACGGCAATATGAAAGTGACGGGTCATATAATACAACCCTCAGACCAAAGGGCCAAAACCAATATCGAGGAGTTGGACACTAAGGAACAGCTGAAGAATGTGCAGAACATGCGAATAGTTAGGTATCAGTTCCGACAAAACTTTGCCAAAGAAGTCGGCATCACTGGTGAAGAGATCAATGGCACCGGTATTCTGGCACAAGAAGTGCAACAAATACTGCCCGACGCCGTCAAAGAGACGGGAGATGTTGTGCTTCCGGACGGAGAGACTATCGAAAACTTTTTAGTCGTAAACAAAGACAGGATTTTTATGGAAAACGTCGGCGCAGTGAAGGAGTTGTGTAAAGTGACGGACAATCTCGAGACCAGAATCGATGAGTTGGAGAGAATGAACAACAAACTGACCAAGTTCAATAGGTTTGACTCCATCAAGAGCGTCATCTCCACTTCCAGTATAGCCAGTGGGAGCACAGTTACCTGCAATTCAAAGTACGAGCACTTTTGATGCTTTTTAAGCAACTGTTGACCAAATTCTCAAAATTGTTTTCCCATTCCCTTCACAGTTATGCCCGAAAACAGTGTAATAGACATTACAAGCGCCGGCATCGCAACAGCCTGTCCTCTGCGCCTACATTTTGCACAAATAAATTCATTCAAACAGTTATTATGATTTTAGTACTAATAATGGCCTTTTGGTTAGTATAGAGTGCTTTACTATTACTTACCCCTCACTTACCATTCCTTGCCATTTGTGTCCAAAGCCTGGCATCGATCGCAACCTTATATATACTCGAATACCATCGACGACACACTCATATCGCACCTCAAGAACAATCATTTCCCAAAACTAACCCATCATTGAGTACGACATACGACCACAACATTGTATATACAAGCAGTTCATACAACCCATACTCGCCTCCAGTGGTGACACCAGTGGTCACATACCACGACCCGCAGTCAATCATGCAGTCGACGGACAAGAGATATAATCCCAATAGAGGTAAGGGTTGTCAAGATTTAGTCGTTTTATATTAAAAGTGATTTCAATTGTAGACAAAACCCAAAGCGGTGTTCACTCGAGTCATACCACCTCTTCATCGACTCGAGGAGTTAGACCGACATCCATACCAATACTCAAACCCCAAGTGTTGGGCATTCCTTACAGTTGTGTGGACTTGAATTCAGTCATACCTTCCTGTCCTACACACTGTTGCAGTTCTAGTGAACTCCCGGCTCGAAGGAGTACGACATCCACACAACCGACTCCTCCGGTGCAGAGGTTGACCACCAAATTGACGCCATATTCGACATCCGGTCCGACAGTCAATCACAACAGTATTTTGACAAACAATTTGTTGACTCACAAGAACACTGAGACAAAGACCAGTACTTTAGGCCAAGAAGTGGACGACCCTTACTCTAAGCCCCGCTATATTGATGACACACCTCATGACGACCCCAATAACCCAAATACACTTAACAGAGGTCTGGACAGTGAGCCGACGAGTGTCTACAACACAACAACTCTCTTAAGTGACGTCAATCGCAATACCGATGCAATTGAGACCAAAAAACGTGTGGACGAGTCCTTTGGCCACAAACCCGGGTCAGTAGACCTCCAAAGTCAGAACGAGTACCCGAAGACAGAGGAAGTGCTGCGCGAAAGACGGGAAACGAGTGAAAGCAACCAAAAAGAGTCGGCTTTTAATGCATTGCAAAAAGATTTGTCAAAATCTGTTGATTTAATTAAATTGATTGAATTGAACGCTACTATTGGGCGCCAGTACTGCAGTACTTTGCAGTGCATTCAGGGCTCGGGTCCTAAATTCAATTATTTGATACCACTGTCCAAATACATGGAACTCGAGTACATAACACTTCAATTCAGGTGTGCTTTCATTCAATTCATTATTGAATTTGATTCTCATTTTACCCCTTATTTACTGATAGTATGACTCAACACATGAAGGTAGACCACTGCGAACCGCAGTCTAAGCCAACTACCTGTCCATCAGCACTGGAAGGTGTTGACGATATACCGCAGGCCTATCACAGATCTACTGAACACATACTTGTGCCCGAAATGACACCCAATTGGCGAATACCTATCGGTCTATACATGAGAAGCACTTTTATATTTCGTATACTTTCTCGCGATTCGGTCTACGATTCGGTAAATAAAACATTGATTTTATGCTTAAATATAAATCCATTGATAATCTATTTAACTGTTTTAACACCCGTTCCTCTATAGCCATGCAATTTACCAGAATCTCAGTCCGGAATCTCATTCATTGAATACAAACTTGAATTTTACCGCAAATGTGACAAATGATGGAAACAATGGACAGAATATTCTGTTTGAAGGCATCTATTGATGACAAAAGTCTAGAAACGATTGAAATGTAAAGTCTATTCAAATGATTGACTGCTTTGTCGACGAAAGCAATAAATTAGACGAAAATCCGTCCAAAAAACTATTGAAAGCAAAAAACATATAAATAATATAAAAATCTATTAATTATTGTATTATTTGTTGTAAATTATAATTATTTACAAATTCTGAGCACATATTCAAATGATTTCTCTTTTTTATTAAGTTTTATCGATATTTGAGATATTTTTTGTTGTTTTATAAAAATTTAATAAAATATTTAAAATTAAAATCATTAAAAACATTGCAATCACTTATTAATACAAGTTTTTCATCAACCCCTGTACCCTTGCAAATGCAAATTACAAGTACCGTAGTTTCAAATACTCAAACAACTGGTTATGTGATTGAATCCAAAGTACTGTATATTGAGATTTATTTCAAACCCTTTAATACATAAATAGTTTTAATGAAATGAATTAAAGAGAAAATACATTGAAATCTAAATAAGAGTTCATTTATTTGTCAAATAAATAGAGATTTTGATATTAAATGAGAAAATATAACAGAATTTGGATTTCATTTGCTGCTGGCGTTCACACCCTTGTACTGGGAGACAGACTTTATTCTTCCCTTTCCCTGAACCAATTGTTGGTAATAGTTATCGCCCATAGATTCGTTGGATTTACTTCTGGATACTTTTGATAGTTTTGATTCTTTTGGAGTTTGACTTAAGTTTTTGTTTGGCTTACCGGCCGATGATCTCTCAGATAACTTGGATTTATCGGATTTCTCAGTTTTATTGTCAACACTTCCTCTGTATTGAGAAATAGATTTCACTCTTTTGTTGGACCCGAGAAGTGCACTGTAATAATCTTCCTGTTCTGAAGTGGTCGTCGCTCTGGACGGATCTGCCTTTTCCTCAGCTTTGTCTTCAGGATTAGAGAAGAATCCAATCAAAAAGCCAACGATAGATAGCGTTGACAACCAAAACAAGAAGAAGAAAGTGATTGACATTCCGATGGCAATCAACCAATAGATTTGGTGCGAATACTTTTGGCCACTGAGAACAACTTCAGGGAACTTGGAGGCCAGGTAGGCACCGGTAAACCCAAATATGGCGCCAGAGAATAGCAATAATATGAGAAAGACGTGTTTAACGCAAAGGCAACAACCCTTTCCGTCGTTGAAATATAAATAGTGTTTTATAAGATACCGAAAGAGAAGGCACTGAACTATAAATATAGAAGCGGTGGCAGTGCTGGACGCCAGTGCACTCAAAGTGGACGCAATTAACCCCTTTCCATAGTCATTACACATTTCGTCAATATTGCAGGGAATGACCCAGGCACATAACAGCAGTATTATATTCAACGCGAAAAATAATATTATAATAAACTCGAGTGCACTCAGAGTCTGGGATTGGATTAAATCACTTTCAATTGTCCTCTTCTCTCGTGAGGCCGACGGAAACATCTGAACAGTGTTTGCCTTCTCTCGACTTAAGGAATGGATTGGTTGTCCGATGTATGCAATGTTGGCCTTCTTATCAGAGACTTCTTGTATTTCAATTGTAGTGACATTTATAGATCCCATTCCGTTGTGATTGACGACAACATTGCAAATATCCAAAAGCGGTTCTCTTCTGTATAACAAGAATTTACACACTTTTAGATTCTCCGAGTCATCCACTACTGTGCTCTTCTCCAACTGATTGGGCGGTAAGTCCAGTGCTATCATTGCCTGTTCAGAGTTCCAGATCTCTATAGTTATTGAGGTATTTGTTATGTCAAACGTCTGCTTATATGAGCCATAGATGAAGCGAATTATATATCGATAATCGGCTGAAGATATGTTGCAGTCCTCAAACACTTTGTCCCAGAAGTAGATCTCTGGCGGAAACAGGAAATACACTATCAGTGCCAGTAATGTCATCGACACCCATATGATGGACATTATTATATATGGAATATATTCGTTAAACCAGGAATTGGTGGCCATTTTGTGGACAAGGATTCACTCAATTATTACTTCAATTGATAACAAACTATCGATTCGTTTGGTCTTTGAATTGAAATCTCGTGAATGAATAATGAAATCAAATCTCAAACCAATTGTTGAATGAATTTCAACTAAAACTTCAGTAAAACGATTGAATAATAAATTGCATGAAAAGAGAGATTTAATTTTAATTACAGACCTTGAGAGGACAGGTAGTACTGCACAGACAGGTAGAGACGTGAATTCTTTGTGCTCTGAATGACTGAAATTAAAGTGAAATAAGATTTAAATTAATTCAAAAATATTTTTTGATTTTATTTCACAACAAATTCAAATCTTTTGTTAAATAAATGCAATCATTTTATTTCATACTAACCCCTGAATGCTTCCCTTTTTTCTTCCTCTTCCCCTTCATCTTCATCTTGTTCTTCATCTCCTTCAGGGATGGGAGGAAGGTCCTGGAATTTTTCGGGAACAGCATGTGATTCAAGTTTTGCCATTTGATGTCTTTGCTGTGCATTGGAGGCACTCCTTTCCTGTCTGTCACCCATACCTCTCAGTGAAGCCATTCTGAATCTGATTTGATTCATCCGATCCTTATTCCTGTTAAACTGTGCTCCGGGTGAGCGCCTGGGTTTAAATCTACCGCTTTCTCTGTAAGATTTATTGAGTTCACTGTTTGGATCAATATGATCCCGGTAATTATCATATTGTGCTCTCTTCTCTTTATTCATATTTCTATGTAGTGTAAAGAAATTCCGATCTCTGGGCCCGGAGTCGGGATATTTGTTGGCAAACTCCTGTCGCCCTTTCACATCCAGGCGCCCAGGATTCCAGTGCGGGCTTGACTTCATCTGTCGTCCCAAAGGCATTCTATCAAAGCTTTGTGTTAACTCCCTGTCCCGTTGAGGTCTATTCACTCTTCTGTTATGCCTGTCATCTTTGAATGTCGGCGAAGGCATAAGTCGTGGCCTATCTGTGCTCAGCATTTGTGGCCTGTCCTGCGGTGATCTCTTATACCTGTCGGAAATAGCCATTCCGGGTCTCATACCCATTGACTCTAAGGTCTTCTTTTGTCGGCTGGCTTTATGTCTCTCCGTGTCCTTGATTTCAGCCATTCGTTGATGACTTCTCTGTGCGATCGAAGCACTGGAAGGATGTTCTGGTAAGTCAGGTGTGGATCTTCTCATGGCCTCAAAGTCTGGTTCTCTGGTCACCGGATTTCTATACCTTTGAACGATACCAGGGGTTGGGATGTAATCAACTTTTTCTGATCCCATTTCATTCAAATTAGGTTTTTTTCTTACCTTTGGTCTAACACTCGGTTCTGTTTGTGGCGAAGACCCTGAAGTTGGACTCATTGGAGGCGTTGGCGGGAAACTCGGTCCTCCTATTGATTGTGAGTCAACCGAACCATCTCTCGGCCTAACGCTCCCTTCTGGTTGTCGTATTGGAGTGGGTATTGGACGCATAGGTAGTGACCAATCTCTTGTTCCAGAAGTACTCGGTCTGCCAATAGGATCCGGTCTCATACCAGTGCCATACCTATCAAGTCGTCGATTACTATCCGCAAACGTTGGTCTATAGTTCGGATAAGAACTATGTTGTTGACCACCACCGCGTGATTGGCCTCTACTGGATGGTTGGCCGCGAAGAGGGTGAGGTAGTCTGGCCCCGACATAAGAGGGTACGGGTTGCCGGTTTGCCTCTATCCGTGCTCTGACTCTCTTATCGTGCTCTTCGGCCGTAATTTTTCGCGACATCTCTTATGACTTGTTTTCAAATCAACAATACTTTGAAAACAATTTTTGTTTTATTGAAAATAATTTATAAAAAATATATTGTTTTGAAATTTCATTGAAAATCAAATCAATTGTTAATAATTTTGAAAACTTTATAAAAATAAAAACAATATTCAAAATTAAAGGCATTCTTGACCTTCACTTGTATTGACCGCATGAACACCCGATTCATCCAAGTTTCCGGAAAGGGTTTAAATGTCAATTGAAATGCAAATAAGTCCCCAAATGGACAGTAGGTTTCACTCTTCTTAGCCGTACTCACACTCATAGATAGTAAATGAATACAATTTTGGGTTTAAAT
>JAQGAT010001627.1:0-12626 GCA_034687845.1 Pantelozetes paolii
ATCCGTTCAACAAATCTCATAATAATATTAATGTTATTTGCATTTTATGATAAATATCGATGACAACAGTGTTATGTAAGAAAGTTAAGCACCAGTGGAGACGGTATGTGTCCACACGAGCCAATGTCCCTATACTTAATGTCAAAACTCCTG
The DNA here is from genome assembly GCA_034687845.1 of Pantelozetes paolii. NCBI lineage: Eukaryota > Metazoa > Arthropoda > Arachnida > Sarcoptiformes > Oribellidae > Pantelozetes > Pantelozetes paolii. The sequence goes on from JAQGAT010001627.1 coordinate 154, forward strand.
CGGTTTCACAAACCTTTGAATGTCTTACAAACGCATCACTGAATCCTCTGAAAGAGAAAAAGTGATTAATTTATTATATATTAGTTTTTATAATATATTTTTGATTCAAAAACATATTTTGAAAAATAAATTTTAATTTTAATACAACTTTTGTGTGAATTTTCTTTTCACTACAATCAGAGCATTGAAACCTATTTTTTACACTTATATTCACTCAAACAAAACATTTGTGGAAAAAGTTTTCTCACATTTTCTAAAGACAACAGAAATTACTATAAAACGAGTGAATTATTTAATTACTTTTTACACTCTATTCTGTCTGTTGTGTTGGTTTCTGTCGGCTCATCTGATAAATTGATAATTTTCACGAAAACCCATAAAAACTACAATTTATTCACAAGTGTTACCCAAAAACGAGAGATTTTCTTAAACTTTAATTATAGCTTAGAATGGATTGAATTTTCAGACGATTTGTAGGGTTTTCTTCATCTGTTGTCAAAACCTAAACACAATTTCCTCTAAAATTACAATCAATTCAATGATCAAAATATTTATTATGTTTCTAAACCACTGTTTAAATCATGATATAAAGCATTAAAAACTTGATTTATTTGACAAATTTTATTGCATTGAAAAATAATTTTCAGATAACTTGAGCCCAAAAAATGCAAACAATATTTCAAACATTATTTCAAACAATATATAATTTTTCATTAAATAATAAAAACCAAAAAAACATATATAAAAATAATTTGAGGAATAACTTCAATAATAATTCCCCTGAAAGTCACGAATAGTTATTATCAGACAATAAATTAATTGAAGAAAAAATTAGTAAAAAATCATTTTTAGAGTTCAAGACTCCTAAACAGAGACCAAAACTTTTATGAAGTATTTGTTGGCTTTTGAATCAAGAATTGCTAAGAATTTAAGCAAAAAATAATGAGAAAAAAAACTTAAAATTTATTTTCATATGAGAAGTAGTGCTGAAGTAGTGGTGAAGTAGTGCTACAAATCATGCGTTTAATTGAAGTCTAAATCTCTTTCTTAACATTCAATTAATTTATTTAAAGATTAAATATTTTGCAGTCTTTCACTGAATTGAAGACATTTTTTAGTATTGATTAGATTTCAAAGTAAGTCATCAGAAAAACTGAAAATTAATTTTCTGTTTGATTTCAATTAAAACTTAACATTTGATTGAATGAAAACTAATGATAAGTTTAAATGATATTTGAAGTGATTTCTCAAACTTTTATCAGATTTCCAATCAATTGCTTCAAAAGTTGAAAATCAAAATCAGTTTAATAGAGGAATCAATGAAAATGTGTTTTTGTATTTCATTTGCTTTTTTAACATCAGTTTGCATGACATCAAATCTAAACCACTTTTTCACCCAATCTTTGGTCAAAATTACATATAATTATAATTAAACCAAAATTTTCAAAAAGTCTTTGCCATCTGAAGAGTCGGTAAAAAATAGTTGAACAGACAGTCTGTGTTAAAAGAGTTGAAATCCTGTTGTTGTTTGTGATCTACTACTACTATAAGAGATTGGGTTTTGCATCAATGGTATGCCAGTGCTTATTCACACCAGGACTATCTCTCAAGGGGTACAAAGACTTATTGAAAACAAAACTCTGATGGGAATGGTATTTAAGGGGTTAATGTATATTAAATGAATAAGTGATTCAATAATTTGCATAATTGCCACTAATTTTAACAAAACTCAACTAAAATCAGGTTCTCTGACTCATATTCTCAGCTCAACCCCAATGGTTACCCCTTATTCTGGTTGTGTGTGAGAAGAATAATACCCTGAATAGCACACAACGGATACGCATTAGTGGTCATACCTTTGAATGCATTGAATGCTAAAAGAAAGCAATTCTTATCTATAAAAAAGTCTTATGAACTGCTCATAAGTTGCTTCACTAACCGAGTTTATAATCAAATCCAGTTATAGCCAACAAAAAAATATAATTGTGAGGGGAAGGCATTGGCTGCCTGTGCCCTGGCTTTGCACTGATATCCACTAGAAAATGAGTAGAACACGAAATATTAGGTATATTTCAGGTATAGTCGGATAAGTCTAACAATTTATGTGTGTTTGTTGTGTCGAAGAGTTTTTCCTAAACTTATCTCTAGTTTATTAAAAGACGTGTCTCTGAGCTGACGGCACATGTAGTTCAAGAACTCTTCAATTGTTTCAGTTCTCACTCTTCAGTCAAAACACACGAAAGAAAGTGAAATCTGATTTCAAGTGATTTTTGTTTTGAAGACTTAAGTCTTATTTTGATTGACATTTATTTGACTTAAAATCAATCAAATATTAAATCAATTGTTGTTTTGTTTTGATTATAAATTGAATTCAATTCTCAACTCATTTCTCAATTTATTTATAAAAAGCGGACAAACATTTAAATTGATAACAATTTTGAGGTAAATATTATGTTTTTAACAAAATTTCGGATATGGATGACCAGGTTCTGTGTACTCTTGCCTTGCTTCTTTAGTCAATTAGGGTAATGGCTTTTGTCATTTGTTGGGTTGATGTGTATAAGGGGCACAGGGGCTGAACAGGGGCTGACATGTGAATACGGATCAAAATTATATGTTTTGAAAAGATTACTTAAGAAACGCAAATCTATGATCACCAAGGTTAACTACGCAAAAGGTGATAATCTGTATGCTATGCTGCCTTATAATACCCCTTATTATAAACTAGATAACTTAAACTTAGCAAATTTATTGTTATTATAATAACCTTAAAAAGGGGTGAAAATGAAGTTTAATTTTGTTTTAAGATTGAAATCAATTCTTTTCCAAATGTTTCAAATTGTAAATAAATTGACATGGGTTAATAATTTTATACAGAATAAATTAATATTAATAAAAAAGCATGTTCAAAGTGTAATGCACCAGGCACACATGAAGTTATTGTTTTGCAAACTTTTTCTTTAATAAATATTAATATATTTTGAGTTAATTTCATAACAAAAACAATAAAAAATAAATAAATTCAAAGTATATTTCAGTTGTAAAACAATAATAACATACAAAACACCCAAAACTTGAATTTTGTTATTCATTTCTAGCTATAAATCTCTGCAACAGGTGTTGAATATAAGCACTCAATTGTTTTTTGTATCTACCATTCCTCTCATTTAATTTGCTTTTTGTTAGCCCTTTATCTTTGCCTTTATTTTTTCCCGGCATTTGAAACAAAGAAGAATTTAATTATCCCTTCCCTTCAGTTGCCGTCATATTCTCGGAGCAAAAGTAAAATAATCTCTTATAGTCTCTCAGTGTTTGAAAACATTGACTTAATTTTGTTTTATTCATTGAATCATAACTTTTTCTTATACTCGCACTCAGTCTTACACTCAGTGTTAGCTATGAATCGGATATTTTTGATCCAAAAACTTGATTTCAGTCTAAAAAACAAAAAATAATAACAAATAAGAAGAAAAAGTGCATAAAATTTATTCAATTTTTTCTGATGCCAGACCTCAAGGATCTCAAGCCATAAGCAAAAAAGCAATCAATAGTTTGTCGGCCACTTCTCAGGAATTCAAGTGAAATGATTTGTTTGATTTCAAATATAATTGTTTTGCTTGTATTCAATCAATATGCCCTTGGTATTAATGGTTCCCCAAATCGGAGAAGATTTAATGGTAAACATATTATAACTGTTTTTTATTGCAAACATTTTTGTTTAACTTTTAGTTCAATAGTAGTAATGATTATATGATTATAGACGTCGACAATCTCAGCGCCGAACCGGACTACAGGGCAGTGAAGCTCAGGTGGAACTACTATAATGAACACCACGGGATGACCGGCTTTAAGGTTAAGTAAGTTATACCCAGTTCTTTACAAAACCACTGGTTATCTATAGAAGAGAAATAATTTTTCAAAATTATATGAAATATAAAAATATTTTTATGAGTTTTTAATTTTCGTTTTAAAGGTTTTGTGAGATTTCCGCCTGGAATTCAAAGATTAGATGTCGTGAAAGACATTTGCGATTATTATCGCCTCAAACAAGTCGTAAACTGTCTTCTCGTGCCGATAGTCTACATAACGACCCCATTATTGACAAATTGAATCGTTTGAACAAAAATACTTTTGAAGCAAACATTTATGACTTAAGAATGTTAACTAACTATACATTCAGTGTTAAAGCGGACTTTGATGTCCCAAACACTGGCTATGGTTTGTCACCCTATCATCCAATATATGTCAAACCGGGCGCCGACTCTTATAGACCACACACCGGCGGCGCCGACGGCGAGGACTTCTACCGCAATGTTTTGGTCGAAACTAAAAGCTGTGAGTTTTGACCGAAATATTTCTCTACAAGTGCTTAAACCTTAAGATTAGTTTGAATACCAGACAATCCCTTGATATAGAGCTAACAGACCATAAATAGTGTAATTAGGGATACGGTATAATGAACTTGTGCTGGAGTTTTGCACTTGAATTGTGGTTCAACCGCTTAGGGATTGAAGACTTGCTTTAGTTTTTTAGTTAAAAACAAATATAATATGAAATGATTTAATATTATTCACAAATACTTTGTCACAAATTCACACAAATCTGAACACAGTTTCAGCGAAAACCAGTCGCTGTTTAGCAAACACTTCGGATGTGGTCGTCAACACCGGTCCGTATTTCAGTGGAAAGATCACTGTGGAGGACGCCAGTGACCACCGCTGCTCCGTCTACGGCAACCGCACCAGTAGTCAAAACGTCTATACCCTTACTATCCTTCATGATGTGTGCGGAAGCAAAATAATTGTAAATATATTTAATATTGAATTCAAATTACATAACAATTGAATGAAAAGTTTTGAAAACCTATTGTTTTGTATTGAAATGCAGAACAACTCACGCATTGAGACTATGGTTATGGTTCACGAAAACAGGGAAATACTGACACATAATTCACGCCGTTTTTTGGTTGTATGCAATTTTGTACCCGAGACATATACATTGACCGCATCGGTGGCAGTGCCCACACATCTCCTCAAACGCAAACACAAGACCGAAGACCACAACCAAAACCATTCAATCGAAACGAATGTGATTTCAAAACCAAACTCTCATTCAAGTGATAGCAATGATAGCAATAATATTATCGACAAAACCAATGATATCTTCACTTTTGATCACTACAAGCAGTCACACAATGTCCGTGACTCACGAATGCTGGCCCAACACCAGGAGCACAAGATTCTCAACAATCAAATCAATAGCAATACAAGTGTTGGAAAAAGTATTTCAGGTTTTGTTACACAAAAAAAGTGATTTTTATTTCAATAGAAAATAATTGACAAACAATTGATTGACTTTCAGATCAATACTGGAATCAAATCTTTTCGACAATACTTTTCGTCATAAGTGGACTCATATTCTGTGTAATAGCACTCCTCTGGTTCACAACAACCCCACGAATGAGTGATACCAATAGGGAAATAAAGTCATACATATCGATGGGTTCAACACCTGATCACAAACGAAACCAAAACAAAGCTGTTCTTAGTGTCAACGGATCTCCCATTGCTTTGGTATCGATTGACTCATTGGGCGAATCGTTTGCATAAATAACTTATTTATTAAACATTTTATCAAAATTTGTTTCGTTTTTGCTTTCAATCAACACTTTATATACAACACTGTCTCACAATTGACAGACAATTGACAAACAATTGTCAAAAATAGTAAACATTTTTCACATAATTTTCAATTCAATGAATAAAATGAGTAAAAATACTAATGAAATATTCCGACACCTAATAGTAGGTTACGGCGCGTGAAGTGCGTCGACAATATGTAAGTGCTTTTAGTTCTGTACGAACCCAACAGAAACTGATCGCTGTTTGTCCTGAAGTGACAAATAAGTCAAACATTAGTTTTGAAAAAGCAATCAATTGTTTAATCGGTTCCTCACTTTACGGATGGGATTTGCGTTAAACTCAGTTCTTCGGCGTCGATGTCGTCCAGCAATGACTGCACATCCCATAAGACAATACAGTCGTCCACACCTCCCGACGCCAACATTGTTCCCTCCGGTCCTCTACTAAAACTTAATGTATATATAGTGTCGTAATGTCCGGAGAGTTCGGCGATTAGGTGTCCGCAAGAGATGTCCCAAAATAAGATTCTTTTGTCGGCGCCGGCAGAGGCCAGGTATCGGCCGCTATTTTCAAACGCCAGAACGTGTACCGTTCCCTTATGTCCAGTCATATATCTCACGCATTGACCATTCAATACATCCCATAACCGCACCGATCGATCTGTAGAGCCGGTGGCGATGTAGTTGGAGTTGGGGTGGAATTGAACGCACTTTTGGGAGGAATTGAATAAATAATTAATATTTGAAATACAATTGAAAGACAAGACAACAGACGTCGACATCGGATATATGTCCAGCAAATAGTCTTAAAGGGTTGTATTGATCGGTAGCCCAGAGTCTGGCCGTCCGGTCGTGAGAACAAGAGGCGAAGTAATAGCCGTGAGGACTGAACTTCACGTCCCAAATGGGAAAACAGTGGCCTTTATAGCAGCAAACGTTTGTCCACGTGAACAGTGACCACAAACGCACTGTTGGGTCGAAATCATCATTAAATATAGATTTGAATTACAATTGCAAACAATATATGACTCACCCGTCGAGTCCTCAGAACAGGACAGTAGTAAATCTCGGGACGGACTAAAGCTAACTGCATATACGGGTCCTGAATGTGCGGCCAAGACCTTCACATCAAAGGTGTTCTTGTCGTCCATCATTCGGTAGAGGACGTCATCACACTCTTTGTCTATTAGTTCCAAATCAGTCACGGGTTTCATACTCTTTAGTTTGTTCGGCGAAAGTGGCCAAACCCTGATCAAAGAGTCAGAGAAACCGGCGGCCAATAGAGTGGAGTCTTCAGACACTTCGGCACAAATGGCCGCCATTTCATGATTTTGCTGAGCATTGAGTAGAGTATAGAAACAAATGGATGGCAACACCTCTGGCCCTAACTTTAATGCTTTGGCCGACTCTTTCCGTGCTTTCATTTTATCCAATTGTTCTGAATCTCTAAGTTCTGGCAGAGGTATGCGTGTAATCAACGGTGCGTTTGGGTCTGTCTTCGCTTTCCTGGCCTGAGATGAGTCTTTCTTTTTGCTCTTCCTCTTAGGCTTTTCCACTTCCTGTCCATTCTCTCCAATGGATTCATCCAATTCAAGGTCTGTTATGTCGACCTTCAGCTCCGGCTCTTTTAAGAGTCCATAAAACACTTTCCCTTTATTGGCGTCTCTCTGCGACTCTCCAATCATACCGCCAGCCATAGCCTCCACCTGGCCTTTGGTTCGGGTGAGTCCTTCATAGACATCAAGGTATAGGTGCTCTTGAATTATGTTCTGGAATATTGAGGTATTCGGACGACTCTTCTCCTGAAGATATCGTTTCAAATAGTTATAGGAATCGCGAGACAGACGTAAAGTAAATAAGTTTTTGTTGTTTCTGAAGGTATCGATGATATCGTTGTTGACATTCAAGTGCTCTTTTTTGGTCACAACCGACAACTTCTTCACGTCTTCTGACCAATAGTACTCCTGATGTGCGCCGAACTTCTGCATGAAATTAATGGCCTGTTCTTCGTGTTCATTGAAGACCAGTTCCAAATACATGTGAACAAAGACCGGGTATAACAACATAATCAACTCATGTCTGTATGAGTCCAACGATGACTCAATGAACTGCCGAAGAGTGTTGTAATTGTCTTCATATATGTCCGGATTGTCATCACTTTTGTTAATCATTAAGACATTCGACAAATTGGACTCATTTTGGTTGCCATCCATTTGTTTCACCTCTTCTTCACTGAGAAGACTCATGAGTTGAGACTCTTTTCGTAATTGGCTTTCGGTTTGTTGTAAATTGTTTTTCTTAAGGAACTGAAGAACAGCTAAAACAGTGTTTTTGTCCAAATTGATGGTCGACTGACTCAGTGTCACCTCCGGAGCGGTGGTCTCATTGGTCTGGCCGTCAAACGACTGGTCATTCATGTGGACATCGCTTGAATGGTTGGAAGCGTTCACGTTATGACCACTGATGTCACCCAAGACATCGTTTTCAAGCATTTCACTCATTGTCTGTTGTCTTTCAATACAAACCAACGCTTAAGACAACAAATGGACACAAATTAGGGGTAAAAATGAGATTAAATGTGATTTGAATTGAGTTTTGTTTTGAATAACACCTGAAATGAAGACAAAAATAATATTCACTGAAAATAAACCCCTTTTTGTGAAACACATCACAAAAACCATTCATTTGTTTACATATTTTGGACGTAATTTAGATCTCAATCACGTGTCCATCAGTTGTCCATCACTTTAATTGATCCAAAATTATGTTTAAATTAATGAAAACTTCTTCGTTTGGACTCAATTTAGTGGTAAAAATCAATTGTCAGACGAAGTCATCAATCAATAAGACATTTATTCGCACAAAACGGCAGACATTCAGCCGAAGACCGGCGAAGGTGTTGACAGACAGTGGAAGCGATTACCACAAAGAATATGATTATAAAGAGTCCACCACTTCTTCAGACCATGAGATCAGACCCGATGTTATGGATGAAAGACAACGAAAAGGTTATAACAAATACTTTGACGAAGGATTCAGTGAAGAGTTCTTCAGCTTTGATGAGACAATTGATGGCAATAATGAAGAATTGAAAGCAAAGACAACGGATCTGAAGAAGAATTTAAATCAAATTAAAGAGAAATCCAATGAAAGAGGAAAAGGAAATACTTTTAAAGACAATAAAAGACCGAAAAATGATTCAAACGTTAAGAAAGAAAAGTTTGAAAAAGTGTTGACTCCGAAGACACCGGGAGTTCCCGTCTATCAGAGGTTAACCAACAATAACACAGAGTTTATGTGAGTTTTGAGACAAATTTCAGACAATTTTAAGTGTATTTGAAATCATTTATTCAATTGATTAGTAATTTGATGTCAAACCAGAAGTTGAGGAAAAGGCGTGAAAGAGATAATGTGTTGCTATTGGAGGGGAAACGGCTTATTGTGGACGCAATCGACGCTAAGATGAAATTAAAAGCAATTTATTTCTCAAAAGAAGAGAATTTGATTGAAATTAAAGATTTGGATGTTTTGGTCAACAATGGCCTCCAATTGAAGAAAGTCCTCTACAGAGACCTCCAACTCTTTAGTCAACTGACCACTAGTCCCGGGATTGTAGCTGTTTGTGAGCGACCTAACAATAAATCACCCCTTTTTATAGAAGGACACAAATTACCCCTTATATTGATTGGTGACAATGTGCGAGACCCGGGGAATTTGGGAACTATGGTTAGATGTGCCGCCGCTGTCGGTGCCATGAAGTTAGTTCTGCTTAAGGGTTGCGCCGATGTTTGGGAGTCAAAAGTATTGCGTTCGGGCGCCGGCGCACACTTTCGAGTGCCGATCATTAGTGACGTTGAATGGCCTCTACTTTTCAATCACATACCGATTGGCAAACCGTTTGATCTATTCATTGCCGAATCAAACGACGATTTTAACCGAAATTCAGAAACAATTGAACACAAAACCAATACAGACATACCGTTCCACACAATCAATACATTAACAAAGGATTTCAATACTAAAACCGTTGAATCAGTTTTTAGGGATGAGTCGTATAATGACTTCAATCCAGAGTTAATTAAATACAAGAGCTCTTCGATCGCTTCCACACCTTATTGTGAGACAAAGTTCTATAGCTTTGGTGACGAAAAACCAACAGTTCTGGTGATCGGCGGAGAAACACACGGTCTGAGCGCTCAGTCATATAAATTGGCCTACGATTACATCGGAAGAAAAATCAAAATACCCTTAGAGTTAGGGGTCGACAGCCTTAACAGTGCGATCGCCGCCGCAGTCATTATGTATGAAATGAAGCGTCAATTTCAATGTCATATGAATGCAATCCCTGACCAGATTCGGGAGCAAAACGTTTAGTTAACAAAAAATCAAATAACTTTTGAAAACATTTTTAATCATTAATTAAATACAAATAAAGTCTCAATACTTTCCGAACCATATTTGGTCGAAAGGACTGACCCATTGGTGACAGCCCTGCATATTATTTCTCACCACTCGTTCAAAATTAATTGGATTTATATTATTTTCCCGCAATTTCTTATCCTCGGCCTCCCAGGCCTCTAAGATCTCTTGACTGATGGGAAAGGCATCGCAAGGCATGCGTTTAGATATGGCTTCCAAGAAGTAATAGCAGTCCTCGAACTCTATTTGTCCGCCGAGTTCTACGATCACATGACCCGCTCTGATAGGAGTGACGTAATGATGGATTGAACCCTTGCCTCCGCCGTGACGTTTGCCCTGACCCTAATCAAGGGGTAAAGTAATAGTAATTGTTATAGAAGTGATTATAGCGGTAATGAGGCCAACCTTTCGGGTGACCGGCTTCCACGGCGGCTCTATTCGCCAGACGGCAAACATTTTAGATGTAATCATATGTTTATTGATTGCATTTCTAATCATATTTATGTGATTAATGGTTAACTGAATACCCGTTAAGGCCTTTAAGGGTAGAAAACATTAAATCATTTAAACATTGAATCAATTGTTTGTAAAATCCATACAATTATTCCAAACTGTTTGTGAATTAGCGTATTATTGATCAGTTCCGGGCCTTTTATGTCATGCATTTGTCTCGGGTACTTCCTGGGTCTGACCCCATGCCAACTGGGCGACGGCTCCATCGCTATCAGCTGTCGCTCCTCTTCGGGTGGCATTTGAATCGCTGTTCAAGTGTTGAGAGGAATGGTATTAATAGTGAATGCAATTAACGTATAAACACAGCACTTACTGCTCAGATCGGGCGGAATCGGCCATAACTTGCGGCCACGGGTTGACTGCAATACCAATGGTCTGACTGTCGATACAAATGAAGAGTTATTTAAAATGTTTTCTCAGTTTTAAAGTAAAATAAATTGAATTACAATTGAGTTTGAGTTTAGATATCAAACAAATCATCGATTGTTTCACTCTTTCAGTGTTTTTGTCAATAGTTTTCAATAAATAGTAATAAAAATCAAAGTTTTGTTTAAAATGTAAACAAAAATCACATTTAATTGAAACACTGTTTGTGTTTTTTAGGACACCTTTTGGGCAAAAGTCAAAACAATGATAAACAGGGTATAACCGTAAGAAATCCACAAAAGATGATCTTGGTCACTTAATCCCTGGTCACCTCATCGTCTGATATATTTGGTCACAAAATGTTTCGGTAATTATTGAATGGATTTATATTTCAATTGAGATTTAACTCAATTTTCATTCACTACTCAACAGTCACTCAAAGTCTTTGATTGTCTTCAAAGCAAACATCGATTCCCTACTGAAGATAACAAATGTGTTAACTTTAAGAGCACTTTCAACCGACGGCTCTGCCAATGGATCGGCTGATTGTGTCAGTGCTTCCCATTCTGTGTCCAATTTAAGACTAATTAAGTTCGGAAAACGTGAGAACGAAAGCCAAACGGAAAGGGATTTAAGACTTCGAAGAATAGGACTTCAAGACTGGAATCAAGACTATTGGCTGAAGAATAACTCAGAGTTCAAAACGGTTTCAAATGATAATCACTTTTCAATTGAATTGTTTGTAAAATATATTTTTTTTTGTTTAAACTCTTAGCAAAAATCAGAATATATTGAGAATGAGTTGAAAGCACTGAAAGACCGGGAGTTTAAGTCAGCCCTCAGTTACGACGAGTTGTCTGTGTTTTACAAACGATTTTTGGATCAAAACCACAGAAAACATATGAAATATAATCTGTATTTCAATTGAAATGAGTTTTTATTATTGAAAACTAATTATCTGTTAATGATTTGGTAGGGAATGGTATAAACGACACACAAGTCTCTTATGGCCGGCGTTTAAAGCATTTCTCATAAGACTTAAGAAGCGATGAATTGAAACCACAATTAGTTTTAAATAACTATTACTTCAAATGGTTTGACAAAAAAGGGGCAAAACTTTTGTCACTAATCACTAATCAGTTGTTATTTGTCGTCAAATAAAAATCAAATTAAACTTAAAATACATTTAAAAGTCTTAAAATGTATTCAAAATCTAAGCATAAAATAAAGTCTTAATATATTTGATCCAAAAAAGTCTTAAATATCTTTCAAATGGTTTTTTGTGTCCAAAAAATGATTTCATTTTCAAATGTTTACGTTATTTATTGAAACATAAAAATCAATACAAATGTGAGATAAGACTCTAAAAACCCATTAACTGTACATTGAATTGACTGACAGTTAAGACATTATCAAACAATTGATACCAATTCGCGCTTAAACTGCAAAACCGTTGGAAAAGTGAATCCATTTTTTCATTTGATATCTTTGACTAAAAACACATCAAATGATGACATTTTCAAGACATGAAGAC
>JAQGAT010001628.1:0-12626 GCA_034687845.1 Pantelozetes paolii
AGGAATCGATTCGTTTTCAAATCTTCCAAATCTAATATTCACTATTGTATTGCCGCTCAGGTATTGGTCTAATAATAATACTAATTGATAGAGAAAACCGGCCACGTTAAATAATATCCAAATTACTTTTATTGTAATATTATATTTATCACTTAATAAATTTGTTAAATTGGGCATGCTTATAAGTTTTATTGTCTTTTATCAAGATTAATAAAATTGAATAATCTATTTATATTATCGTCACAGATTTAACAACCAGTTCACTGTGTAGTTTCTGTAATATTGAAGCCTTAGTACAGGATAAATTTAGTTATACAGTATCTCAATAATAATATATACCCATATACATGCATTAATTAAATTTCCTTGTTTACTATTCATAACAAAACATTTTTATTACAATATTGAGTAAACACACATAACATTGATTTTATTTATACAATAATACTAGATTTTCATCAGTTTATAAAAGACACCCTTGTTAAATAATGAAAATTAATTTAATAAAAATCAATGTTGCTTTAATACAAATTTAATCTACATATCTGGGTATTATAATACCTGTAATATAATATTTTAATTATAAATAGATATACTGTATAACAGATCAATACTTTAGCTTTAATCATCGCCCTATTGTCAGCAATGTCATTATACAAAAGTCAATATTGAAAGTTTGAATAGTATTAATGAAATTGTTTTAATGAGATTTCATTGTAAATATACAATCTACAACTATAAACCACCTTGAGTAAACATTAATTATTATTTTTATGCAAAACTTAATTATAATAAATTCTCTACAGTATAACAATAATAATGCAAATCAGGTGCTATTTATTAAAATAAAACGTTGACTACAATTAAATAAATAAAATTTAAAATTAAAATTGCATTATAACATCTTGGTGGAAAATTACTAAATATTCTACATAGACCTCAACTCACCCACAAAATATAATTTTTAAATTTATTTTACAACTAAATTTGAAGAATTTATAAAATAACATTCATGATAAAACATAATTAAATGATTTAATCAGTCATTGAATTTGATATAAAAACAAGATCTTAGTAAACATTAATTAATTTATTTTGATTAATGATGGTAATAAATATTAATTTATTTGCTGGGTGATTAATTTATTTAAATAAAATAAAATAATGAATGATAAAATAAAACATATATTTCATTAATAATCAAATTTAATTCATTTTTATCACGAATTATATTATATTAATATTTACTTTGAATTTCATAACTATTTTACTTAAATATGAGTTTAAAAACGAAATATTTATTCAAAACGATCGCAAAATTTCAAACAAAAAGACATTAAATATATTTTTAAAATAAAACCTAAATATAAGTCTCATTTGTAATTCATTTTTATGCAATTGACTGAACACTTCTGTTATGAGAATGAATAAGATTCATAATAATGATCCAATGTCAAATACAAACAAAGACTTTTATCAATCTTCAAATGTTTCATTATTTATCAAATTTGTCACATATTGTCAATTAAACACAATATCGTTCAATGGGTGGCAAAAATATCACTCATCCTTAAAACGGATAGTGTTTTTGGTCTATGAGTTGATGTCTCTATTGTTTATGTTGTTTATGCAACTCATATCACATAACGCTTTATCTGAAGTCTTATTCAAATCAAATTCAAGAAAACAGATGACAACTAAAATGATCCATCTCATTTCAATTTTTGCTTTAATTACTATAGTAGTGAACCGATTTTTATTATTTAAAAATGGCACTCAATTGATTGATGGTGTTCTTGGTCTATTTAAACTGATTGGTGACACTAGAATCAACTACAAGTCAATTGCTCTAAAGATAACTCTAGTATCTCTTACATATTCAGTTATATTCTTTGCCATCTGCTTGGACAGATATATATTGGCTCAGGATCAGGTATTAAAATAATAGATTAAACTTTATAATAATATATAAATTATTGTTTTGATAGCCATTAGCGCTAATGAATGTGGGAATCATTGTTTTGTTTACTTTCTTCGGTTTCCTGACACCAATACAACTCAACTGTATTCCCATTTTTGCAAAAGTTTTGTCTGAAATATATGTTATAATGATTGGAGAAGAGATACAAAACATGAGACAAAACACAAATATTAGTCTTATCTGCGATAAAGTGATGAAAATTAAGTATTCAATGAAAGCAATGAATAAATTGATTGGTTTCGGGTTATATAATCTAATGCTCACTCGTATACTGTTCCTTGTATGCGGTCTTTGTGTATCAGCGGATAGTCTGAAGCAAACACCACCTGATTATCCGTTTATTGCATCTGTGGTTATATTCACCATCACCTCTGTGTTTGAGACATATTTTATATGTCTTCCCTCTCAAGACATCATTGATTCAATGGCAGAGTTATGCGATATAACAGAAGAGAGACTTTCCTCAACACAAGTGATGACTGTTTTAAACAAACAAAAGTTTGAATTGATTTTATCTCTCAGAAAGCAATTGGGATTCAAATTAACAAACATTTTCTCATTAAATATGAAAACATTGTTTTATTTTCTGAATATAACCATCACTTATGCAGTGATTATAATACAAACTGAATGAAGAAATCAATGATAAGTTTCTGCAAAATAATCAATTATTAAGCGCAGGTTATATCTAACACTGATTAGTTTAAGATGTAATCAAAACAGAGGGGGTTATCAGGAAAAGTATTTTTAGTCTGTAATCAAATATAAGACAGGCTTTTGAATACACAGGTAATTATTTTCGTTGAAATGTTTTAATCATTACTTAATTATTAAAAAATAAATTAATATTTATTCAATGATTTGATTTGTTTTTCATTTCAATCAAATAATAACTATTTGATGACAAACACATGTATTGAAAGTTAATACAATATAAAATCAATCATGATAATATAAAGATAAGAAAGTATATTTGCCAAACGTTTGTCATTAAACATTGGATATCTTAGTTCAGATAGTCCTGATAAACCCCAGGGTATTCTTCTTCTCATTCATTATTTAGTTTATAATTAGAACCTAAAGATAAGAATTTAGTTTCAATAACCAGAAGGTGTTTTATCGTGATATCTCTGTGTCAACACTGATCCCCTAGGGTAAATTTTGACATTAATTTGTTGCCATTTTCATGATTCAACTCCAAATAATTATTTATAGTATTTTATACTACAGGTATTTTGAGTGACAATTATATTAACAAAACTAATAGTAAATTAACAACTGTTTACCAAGTTGCATTTGATAGTCCATCATTATTTTAAAATAAATTTTATTTTCTTTATCTGTATCAGGGATCTTCAGTCTGGGTGAAAATATGTAAAGATTAAGAAAATGTAAAAATAAACAATTTATACACCTGTCAAAGGGTGAACTTTGAGAAAGTTCTGTTATTTACAAGTATATTTTGTTACCAAAAACAAATCATCATGTTAAAAGTTTACACTTTGAAAGGTGAATAAAGTACTCATTTATACCTCTTCTCAATGATTACATATCTTCCTCAAATGTATTTGTGTCTGGTTAACATTTTTCTTGATTATTATTCATACATGAAAAATATGTTAAATAATTTTGATGATGAGTTTTAAAACATATGTTTTAAAATATTTGAATAAATGTCAAATATTCTCAAATAATGTTTTGTTTTTTAATTTTATTCTCTCTATAAATACGGAACCAAATTATGATAGTTCATTCAATAATTTGAATAATATTTAATATTGTTTAAAATTGTTTTTAAAATTACAATGATGAAGTTATTAGCAATTGTTGTGACTGTACTTATAATCGGTTAATAATTGCTTATTGAATTTTTATTAAATTATTCATGATCAATTTATTATTTTAGAAACTCGATCCGAGGATGATTACGAAACGCACTACAATGGAAATTTCGGGGAAACTGAGATGACCGCCAATGTGGCCATGAACTGCACAGAGGACTCAAAAGCTGGTGGAACCACCTTCTCAGGCAAATTTCCTTTCGGATTAACCTGTGATGGTGAATTTGGCACTGGGTTAGACTTAACATTTAATGTTAACATTGATGGCAAGTCTACTGCCTTACCATTTAAGCCCTTGGTAGTGCATGGCATAATTAAAAATGGTAAATATCATATTATAATACTAATATTTTAATCTTGGTTGTATAACAAACTATCGCTGATAATAATAAAAATAATATTTGCTTGTTAATTTAGGAAACATGATTTTCAATGATTATGGTAGAATAGCGGACGGACCCTGCAAAGGGGATGAATATAATGAGTACTGGCTCTTCAAGGCAGAGGACAAAAATGCTTGCACTTCAGCTGCTGGTTTGTCACAGGTTAAGTTGGTACGAGGTCGTTTGACAATTAAGGGGAAATGTGAATCCACCTGTAAGGGTACAGGTGGAACACTGAGTTTCAGTCCTGCCCTCAATAATGACGGTACTGTTAAGTAATAAATGCTTGAAATAAATATTAATATTGAAATCAATTGTAATTCTGAAACTTTGATTCAATTAATAAGAATAAAATATTAAATGAAACAAAGTTAATTTATTATAACAATGGTCATATTGAGACTATAACTGAATAATAATAATAGAGTCAGAGTTCTCTACTGTGTTGGACTAAATGCACGGCAAATCCTACACAATAGGGAACGTACACAACAGGGGGAGAAAACTTTAACTAATTACATGCAAAGTAAGACTATTTGATCATATTTTGTACACAACTACACAACAGGGTTATTTCCACAATAAGGAGACTGTAATAATAAAATAGTTTTTTTAAATATCGATATTATTAAACATTATTTACTTGCTATAAATGAAAATCTCATAGTATATCATATCAATGTAATTTCATTTTCACTACTCATCGTTGTTGTGAAAACATCTTTTAAAACACTTGTATTTATAGCACATATGAAATGAAATACAGACAGAAATAGTCATTAGATTTCTTCTAATGATTTGTATTTTTCTCTTTAATTATTTGAAAGTGATTTTTAAATTGTATTTTTAAGGCCTAAACGAATGGATATTTTATTTGTTTTAAAAAATATTGTTATTTTATCTCTCATTTCAAATGTTAACTCATTTGACATTGATTTCAAAGTCTTGGAGAACTTCTTGACTGAAGAAAAATCACTGATTTCTTCCGCAAAGGAGTATTTGCTGAGAGAAGAGAAGAGATTAACAGATCTGAGAGTAATTATCAATGAAATCGATGACTTGAATAGTGTTGCCATAAAAGACAAACAAAGGTACCTTGATAATTCTCTTAACATCTATCATCTCATTAAACGTATGGCCAAAGTTTGGCCCGAAGTGCAAGAAAAGGTGAAAACAAATGATGAGATAATAAATGAATTAAAACTTCAAAAACAGAGCATTATTTCTGAGAAAATGTTTTCCGGTATTTAAGTCTTAAATAAATTTTAGTTTAATATCAATTGCTTTTGATTTTTAAGATCACATAAAAGAGTTGTTATATTTGGTCAACACTTACGGACTCGACATCAAGTCATTAGTTGATGGCATCACTAAATATGGGATCAGTTCTGGAGACCAGAAATTTGTTATACAATCAAATACTAGTCAAATGTTAGACGCCTTTGATTGCTATCTAATGGGCAGACAATCCTATGTCGACAATGACATTGCAAGTGCTAAACAATGGCTGAACATTGCGTTGAAAAGAGTGAACAATAGGACCAACGATGAGATAATTGCTGACATTCTTAGGTATTCATCGCTCGTTAGCTATAGAGACGATGATTACGACAATGCTATCAAATATTTGAATCAATCATTAGATGTCAATAAAAATGAAGACTTTATTGACTCAGATAAGGTGTTATTGGATTTAATGGTATGTCATTTTATGTGATATTTCATACCCCCTGTTATTTAAGGGGTAGTTATATAAATGATAATTGTTTAATAAATTTTGATTTTGTATTTCAAGAGTAAAGTATTTGATGAAAGAGCTGATGAAGAAGTGGATGAAGGAGTTGACGAAGAAGAGGACGAAGAGGATGATAATGAAGACATGGATCAAGTGAGTGATCAAACCATCGCTAAGAGTGACAATATCTATAGTAATCTCTGTAGAGGAGAGAGACTATTGAATGAAACAATTGAATCAAAGCTTAAATGTTTTTATTTAAACACAAATTTGAAACCATTTTTACGCTTAACTCGTATTAAATGCGAAGAACTCTACAAAAGACCGCAAATTGTTTTCATTCATGACTTCCTCTCCGATAAGGAAACGGCTGTTTTGAAGATGTTGTCTATGAATCGCCTCAAACGCACAACAATTGTCAACAATGATGGTAAACAAGTACCGGCAAGAGATCGCAGGGCATACGGATTATTCCTGGCCTCAGAAGATGACATAACAGTTGATACCATTAATACACGTATCGGTGCTCTCACTGGACTGGATATACAAAACTCAGACGATATGAATGTAATCAAATACGGAGTCGGGGGGTTCTATGCCCCCCATTATGACGCCTATTTACCCAGATTAAATCGCATCTCAACGTTTATCACATACCTGAGCGATGTTGAGGTCGGGGGTTATACTGTATTTCCTTTAATAGGTGTTTCAGCGCAGCCTAAGAAAGGGTCCGCTCTTTTCTGGTATAATATACTAAGTTCTGGCGATCAGGATATGAATACACTTCACTCCGGATGTCCTGTAGTTGTGGGCTATAAATGGATTGCAACAAAATGGACATACAGTGGTGGACAGGTATTTCGTAAACCTTGTTCAGTCGATAAAGATGATTACAATTTATTAGAGAATAATTGATTTAATTTATTAATTAAATGTTTATTAGTATTAAATTACATTAAACTTAATTTTACAATTGAACCATGATCAAATTAAATTGTTTAGCAAATATAATAAAAATATAATTTCCATCAATTAATTAAATAATAATTGCTTTGTGATTTAAATACTGAATTAATAAATTATCAATGTAATATTTCAAAATAAAAGTCAATACAAACCGTAATTGATAAATAGATCAAGAATTGATAAATACTTTAGTTTGTTTATTTAGAAATGTCAAAATATGCTGATAATATTGATATAACAGGGATAACTTTAATTTTTACCTAGCCGACTCTTTGTCTACAATTGATTTTATAAAAGTCATTACACAATAAACAATTTATAATCAAGGTTATTATTTAATATAAATTGAGTTAACAATTGTGTAAAATTGCCACAGGGTATAAAACGAGACTGCAATTAAAATAATTGATTGATTAATGATTTTTTGTACAAATAATTGCCTAATGTTTAAAACATTAATCAAATTCTCAACAAAAGCTTTTCATTAATAAAATGACAACAAAATTGTTTAAATATTTTTTTCAAATAGTATATAAATATTTACTGAAATATTTAACCTGACAAATATTTATTATATTGGAAATTTAGATTCATCAAAGTTAATCTAAATATGAAAATAAATATATACAATGTCATTTCAATTCTACTCGGTTTGTATTAATTGTTTAAAATCTTATTGAAATAAAAATTGAATTTTTATCATTTTTCCAGTAATTTTTCTCGGAGTTAGAGGTGAGGAATGTCATATACCAGTGAAAGATGCAGATGAATGCGCCAAACAGTTAACATTCTTCGGTAACCCGGATGTAATTATACCACTAAATGACCAGGACTTGGATAGAGAGTGCAAGTATTGAACATTAATTATTAAAATTGTTTGAAAACAAATGATTCAAATGTTTACTACAAACTATAACAAAATAATTGTCCAATGCTTGACATTGCTTAAAGTTATTATCTTGAAAAACATTTGGTTAATAAAATCAATTAAAGCACCTTGATTGTACTTTCAATTTAGCAGTACATTAATCATTTTATATAATTCATAAACTATTTAACCAGGGTTAGTCTTGCAATAATTAAAACTACAATTCATTTCAATTAATTTCAGGATTATGTTCGACGCAAATAAATGTCTCCTTGAATATGCCCAGACCTGTTTACCAGCGTTTCCACACCAGGCGGTCAGAATCTTTGCCTACAACATACGCAAAGTGTTATTCAGATACTGTAAAAGGCCTGAGAAGAGGAAAGGTAATCTCAAAATCAATACCTATTTCACAAATTATCAAAAACTCTTTACTTTGTGAACAGAGTTTCTATTTTATGCAAAGTGTTGGTCACCTAAAGAGAAAATGCACAGAATATACACCTGTACCGACAAATTCATCATTCAATTAGAGTATATCAGCCAAAAGGTGTTACCGGAGCTACAAATACAAGGCATTTGCTGTACTTTCCATCAGAGGAGTGACTGCATTGAGAAAGAGTTGTCACATATTTGTGATGAAAACAATGTGGAGTACGTCATGAATATCATTGAAGACGCCACCCGTGAACTCACTCAATGGGGTTGTAGTAAATATTTAACTACAGAGGCCTGCGATCAACACTACGATCCCAGTGCTTGGCGAGCACTCAATGAGATTATTAACGTCACTCATGAGGAACTGTTGGCCACAAGACATAAACACAAGAGTGTTTTGGCGCCCATTTTGTCAATTATAACACAGTTTGAGATGTAATGAAAATATTTAAAGCAATTGCTATGAAATTATTGTCACAAAAGTAATCAATGAATAAAATGTTTAATAAATATATAGACTGTAATGAAATTATTGATAGATATTGAACGACACAGGTAATTATCATCAAGTTAATAATTGGGAATGAATTAACTGATCGTTTAAATTGCATTTAATAATTAACCTTGTTAGTTTTTTATTCAGTGATAATTGCATCTTAATTTTTTTATAAATTCTAATAGATCAAATATAATCATTTAAAATTACCCCTACCAGTGCCTGAGGCTAACAGCCCTGCAATACATACCATATGCACGCAATTAATTAAGAAATTGTGAAATTCAATACACATTTGATAATAAATTGAAAGCCATTTACAGACCTCTTATGAAAAATGTCTAAAAAAGTCTTAAGTAGTGATCATTTGATTGTTATATTGATAGTTGTGTTGCCATTACTTAATGGTATTCACTGTCAACAGAGGACTGATAACAGTGAGTGCTTTGGGAGTAAAATTGAAAACTAATTTCTAACACTGATATCACTTTCAGACCTTAAGCCTGAAGACTCATTGAAGACATTGTCGCGCTCTAAGGCCAGCGTTTGGGTGGACACTAATAAAGGGAATATTTATAGGTTTAATTGAATAAGAGATTAACCCTGGGTTATAATTAACAATGCTCATTTCATTAGCACAAGTATTGGCAGCAGTCACCTAGAGAAGGATAAAAATAAGGCAGGTGCTGATTCAATCAATGGCCGCTCATCTAATATGCTGTTGACATTGCTGGTACAGCCGGCCTCAAGTAACCCGGTATCACAGGTGAACAGCACTGGGAATGAGTCCAGCCTTAAACCCATTCTACTTCTACTACAACAACAGCAAGACTTGAGTGAACTGTTGTTAGAAAAACAGGAAAAGTTGGAGAAAATGAACGTTCATTTGCAACAACAGGTAATTTAATCTCCAATCAAGTAATCGATGACTATTTGTGAGCACTGGGAGCTATTATCAGTGACTACTTGGTTAACATTCAGAATAACCTTTTTATTATCTTGATACTTTTAATATTTTACCTTTATTATCTGTGCTGAATACCAGGCCAAACACCAGCATCTACTAATGGTGGAACTCCTGGAACAAATCAAAATGTTCTTAGAAATAGTGAACTCACCTAACATTCAGGCCAATCGGCAGTCAAGCACTGATGAAATAGACCGGCTGATGCAAAAATACACCCGTCCTACAGCTAATGTGAACGACCAAGCAAACACTGCCATCTCTTCCGCCAACGCTATGGTCACTGCGCCTAAAACTAAAGAATTGGAAGCAATAAGACTCAAACCTATTGGCACAGGTGGTACTGATGACACTAAACAAACCCCTGATGACAGTAATGAGAGCGCTATTGCTGCTGAAAGGAAGGCTAGAATTGAGAAGATTAAAATGTGGAAGGATAAAAAATGGCCGATCCTGGCCGTCAGTAACTCACAGACTATTGGTAGGGTAAGTTTTATCAATGCCGGGTTCTCTATCGGTAAATTGCTACAATATTTACCCTGGTTTATATTAAACTGAATATTAGTGCAATTCATTTTAAATATAGCTCCAAAAATTAAGTCTCCTACCAAAAATTAAAATAACCTTGATTAATAAATATGACTGCATTAAGTTATTATTAAATAAACCTGACTCGTTTATGAAATTGATCAATATTCTGTATGCTGATCAATGAAGTGTATAGATGAATTTTCAATGTAATGATGGACTAGATAATGTTAGACTATGATTGTCCAAGAATAAAGTTCTTGAACAATTTTGAAATTGTTTAAAGTAGGTGATAATTATTTTCAGCTATTTGCGGGAGAGTTTGGTATTTTCTTTCATTAAAACAAATATATATATATATAAATCTTATGTTTATTTATTTTCTTAGGCAATCGTTAAGTAAATGGTGAAACGCCTGTCCATCAATGAGCACCGGCACTAAAAGCTGAATATATATTTCAAAAATATTTATTATTATTTGAATTCTAAAATTTAAAATTTTTTTTTGAATTCATTGAATAAAAAATTTATTTTCAATACACAATACAACTACTCTTTTGTGTGCATATTTTCATAGTTTAAACAGGGTAATTTAGTGTTCAATAGAAATTGAGCACAGATAGTTTTGCGAATGAGTTATTTCTAGATTCAAGCTTATAATACTCATTATATTTATGAATAATATAAAATAAGATAATAATTTTTATAATTTATTAATTACTCATATATTTTAATGCAAAAACTTATACAGTTCATTTTATAATAAAAGCAACCATATCAATCAAATTCCCAGATTCATCACATCTCACGTTGCGCCGCAATGACGCATATATTTGAAATCAAATATCAATTAATAATTAAAATACTTTACATTTGAATGAATGAAGACTTTAATGCAAACAATACTAAACAATACATGTTTTAGTGAATGAATTGATAAATCATTTATTCATTTATTTTTTATCTAAAATTAGTTCAAATATCGCATAAAAAATTACATTTCAAACAATATTCAGAATCAATTTGAATAAATTTTGAGCCCAAATATTATCTCATTTTTTCTCATCAATGCATTCAATTGTACTAAAAATACAATTGCAATAAAACCTTAGATTAGTTCCCAATATATAAAAGCAAATCATATATTCATCAAAAGATATATGCGTTTTTTACGAAATAAAATTTTAATACCATTTGCCGATGCAATAGTAGTGTTGACCTTAAATACCAGCACTCGGATGGCAAATGTGTCTAAAATAAATGCTATAATTTATAACCGATAATAATATTTTCAATCCCTTTATAAAAGACAATTGTTTTTTGTTAATAATTGCATTGAAATGACTGAAAAAAAAATTGTAAATCAAATTCAAATTCATGTCATATATTATAGGGTTATTGCCGATCAGGGGTTGACTGGCTTTTTGCAAATATTTTATCATTTCATTCATTCAAATGAATTATTAATGCATTTGTGATATCAATAAAAATTGCATTTTATTTTCAAAATTCATACAAAAGTATATAATTATTACTTCATATCTGTCCTGTATTTCAAGTGCTCTTTGAAACCAGTCCTCACTTTTTTCTGGTCAACAAATCAAACAAAACTCTCCACTGGTATACAAGTTAACAAACAATGAGATGAATGACTATTATATAACAATAAATATCTAACAGTGCTCTCATTGTAAAGAACGTAGAAATTGATATTTTTAGCGCAAAGCTGTTTAAAGCACTGGAGGTTTGGGATGAAAAAAAACTTTTTTTATGATTTGAATGAAGACTTTTTTTCATTAAATAATTTTCCCTATCGTTACGTCTGAACACACTTTTAATTAGTGTTTAATTAAGAGATTGTCTATAATATTGAGTTCAATATTAAATGCATTCAAAAATAAGGGGGATTTATATTTTAAAATGTTAAACAATACAAACCCCTACTCATCTGAATTGCAATTGATTTCAAATCTATTTTCAAAAGGACTCGGATATTATTTGTGTGATTTCTGGAATGAAAAGGGTGACCATCGTAAGTAAATGGTTATTTATTAAACCAGATACTTTATTTTAACTACCAACCTATCTGAAATGAAATTCTCACAACCTTGATGACTTAAAAGTTACAGTTATACAGTTAATACAGTTTAAAATATTCAGAGACAACTAAATATTAAAACTATTTTTCAAGGAACACGCCATTTGCCTTTAATGAACAATGGACCGTGGTCAATATGTAGTATCATCTTTGCATATTTACTCTTCGTCACCCGTATAGGTCCACAGCTGATGAAAGACCGCCAACCCTTCCACTTACGGCACTCAATGTTTATTTACAACATTTTGCTGATCCTATTCAACGTCTACTTCTTCATTGAAGCCTTGATTTGCATTCGCTTTGGTTTAGACTTATTTGACTTTCAATT
>JAQGAT010001629.1:0-12619 GCA_034687845.1 Pantelozetes paolii
CTCTCTCTCTCTCTCTCTCTCTCTCTCTCTCTCTCTCTCTCTCTCTCTCCGTTTATTCTTCTCATTCTGTCTCTCAATAACTTATTTCTCAATCAAAAATCAAAACACTTTTGACATGTTTTTGACAATTCTTTAATACTATTCAATCAGTGATAAGACTTCAGTCTATGAGTCAATCAATTAAATGAAATAAATGAACAAATTTTTATTATTTTTGTAATAAATTATAATTCAATTGATATTTACAGTGAATTAAAATTGAAATAATGATTGGCGTCTAAAATGTATGTTTTTTTTGTGATCACATCGGAAGCACAAAAGACAATAAATTATTGTGACTTTTGGCTCAAATATGTTATCATTTTCTGTTCAGTTAAACAATTATTCAAAAAAATTATATTTCAATATATAATAAGTGGAAAAAATTAAATCAAGATTTCATTTACTTTTTTCTCAACTATTAATACTGTCTATCAATCAATCGATTCATTAAATTTATTATACAATTCAAAAAACATCGATAAGAGTGTTGTGTTTCATATCTTATATTCAAATATTGCAATAATTATTCAAATTTTTTTTCGTCACAAAGAAAACTGCAATCAATTTGTGTTCAAAACTTATTCAATGATAATAATAGTAATTAATTGAATGATAATTATTAAAACTTTTTGTTGTTTTGTTTAGTTTAAAATCTGATGATATGATAGTGAGCTCTGAATTATAATTTGCTTTTTTAGCCTTTAAATCGCTTTTGAAAACAACCGTCGCTTCAATCGCTTGAGAAAACAATTTCAAACAAATTTCATATTTCTTTCATTAAATATAATAAACAAAATCTATTTGTAATATATTTATAGATATTTTGTAATTATATTAATAATAATAATATCAATAATAAATTAAACGTATTTTGAGGACAACTGTTTAGCCAACTCTGTGTACTTCAAAAACTTCGAGTGCGGGCTCTCATTGGCACCGATATTGGTCTCACAATTGACTGAAGATCCGGTTCCGGAGGCGCTTCCGTTCCCTTCTTTGCCTCCGCTATCGTTATTTTGGTTAATACTATTACCTGTGCTGTTGGCACCGGCAGTGTTGGCCATATCTGTCTTGAGATGAGTTTTACTGAAGTGGTGTCTGAACGCACCCTTAGAGGTAAAGGATGCCTCACAATAGGGACACTTAATTGAATGTTCACTTTTGTGGTGCTTCTCATCTGAAACTGTGGCCAAACTGTGTGTGGATGAAGCGGTTGCGTCATTACAGGCCCAACTGAAGGCCAGTAGTGATGGTGACATCCCAGAGCTCGCACCGGTGTTGTAATTGTTATTCAATGTTTTATTTCTGCCTGAATCTGTTTTATCCAAGAGTTTCTGCAATTGCATGAGTGGGTGAAACGCATCGGATTCAGCGGACGAACACTTTTTATTGACTTCACTCTTAGTTCGTGAGCTCTGGGCTGATGAGCAAACAGTAGTGGTTGAGGTGGGGGTACTGGTGCTGATTGCACTACTATTACATGTTTTGTCGGCCTTTTCTTTTGATGAACTGACATGTGTTCGGCCCTTACTTTCATATTTGGTTTCCATGTCTATGGGAGGGGTTGAAGGGGTCGACAGCTTTCTGTCGGGACTTTTAGCTCCCTTTTCATCGTCACTGATATCACTTAACTTCTCAATGATTTTGTTTCCATGAATTGATTGGGGAGTCGTAGGGTTGGAGTAATGGGAATGGCTTTCACTTCTTGGACTCATGTTTTTGGTCTTGAGTTCGGACTCGTCTTCACTCTTGTCTGATATAAGTGATGAAATCGGAAACGAAAGCTTTGGTGAGGAAGTAGTGGTTTGAGTGCAACCACTGCTGGACTTTAATTGCATTTCAATATTAGTATTAAAACTGTTTTCACTGTTAGAGTCATCACAGTTAGAGTCGGCACTACTTATAGAGCCGTTGCTCTCCTTTAGAAGCTCTTGAGTGAGTGGACTACATGATAGGTGTCCACTACTCCGACTGCTGGCCCGACCGTCGTTATAGTATTCATTGGAATGACTGCCGTTACGACTCCAGGGAATGGGAGGGATGTGCTGCCAGGGAGGACACACTTCTTCATCGATCCCAAGCCGTTGTAAAATACCTGTTGTTTGAGATTTGCGAGTCTTTGGATCAAAACTTTTTTCTATTAGTTTTTCAATGGCATTGAGTACTGAACCAAAGCCAGAAGCACTGGTAGATTCACTTGCGTTCATATTCGCCTCATTCGTAGCCTCAGAGGATTCGTCTTTGACTTCAGATCCTGTTTGAGGTCTGCCTTCACTTTCTATAACTTCCGTCTTTATGTCCACCTGAGGGCTAACCGTCTGTCCCCGACTGGGAGGGCCGGAACGTGAGCCGCTAGAAGAGGGAGATCTGACTCTATCGGGCGATTTGTCTGACTTGACCGAACGCAGCGCCAGCTTTACCTGTGCTTTGCATAACTTTATATGAGAAATGAAGTGCTTGGCCTCAACCCTCTCATGACAATCGTCGCATTGGATTAGCTGTCCGTTCGCACCACTAGATGCAGCACTACTATCACTTTCCTCCCTTTCCTCTTTGGTCATCTCTCTTCGCTCTAACTCAAGTAATTTTCGCACCGGTAAAGACTTTTTTCTCCTTTCCCTCGTCTGTCGTCTTCTTCCGTGTCCTCCTTCGGTAATACTCCTTAAGATGTGTTCCTTATAGTGAGAGTTCTTCACCATATGATATGACAATTCTTTGAGCGAACCAAAGGCCTCGTCACACACCTTACAGGTGAGCACCGCATTCACCTGTGCCTGAGTTAACTTATCTTCAGGTGTGCGCCAAGAGATGATCTGTTCCTGACTTATGATATTTGTATAATGTTGAGTGACTTTCATATGCGTTGTCATGTCTGCCAGTGTTTTGAATGATTGGCCGCACCACATGCCTACCAGAGTGATCAGGGTAATCAAATTCATTTGTAATTCATTGCATAACACAGTGTTTGACATAAACTAAGATTTAGTCACTATTTCAGTGCATTTTATATTGAATTTCTCACAAGAATTCAATTCAATCAGAAAAAAGGTATTCAAAAGTAAACCCAAAAAAATATTTAACTTTTTCTTTGAATTTATTTTTTTCAGTAAATCAAAACTTTTTCACTTTTTTTGAACTTATATTTTATAAACGAAGAAAAAAATCCCAAAAACTCATAATATTTTTGATTTTAATGATATTTATGAACAAAAATGCTTATCATTTAAGGGTGAAGGGGAGAAAAAAGAATTATCTTTTTTGGATTTGAATTATATTTTATATGAAGCTATAAATCGCATAAATTTTAGTTAAACATTATTTTTAACTAATTATTAACTAAAATATAATTTATATGACTTGTATTCAAATGCGAATAACGAACTGCCTATCAGTTTATTGCTTCATAAAAAGGAGAGGGGAATGAATAAAAACACTAAACTTTTTGTGAAACCTCGGGGCTATTATTCACAAAGTTTTAAATAACAGATTATTTATTTTGCTTTTTAATCATATTTATTATTTGTCATATTATAATCAATCTTAAGTTCAAAAATGGATTTTTTTTGCTAAATATTTATCGCCTTTACATAAAAATTTTATACAATATTTCAAATCTTCACTTAATATAATGTTCACTAAATTGTTGAACAATTAAATTGCTTTTCTGAGAGAAGAAGCACTGAAAACACTAAACACTAAAACACTATCAAATATTTTGCTTTTAATTAATGTATTTTGTGTTGTGTTTTGTGTTTTGACATAAAAAAGATGAGTTTCGATAAATAATTTTTATATTCAGTGCCTATTCTTTCAGTTGAAAACCGGCACTCATTTTCTCAATTATTATAATTTTATAAAATTCACGAATTATATAGAAATCACGCTTTTTTGGTGTATAACCCATGTTAACTAATGTTACTTAATGTTCACCCAATTTATAAAATAATATCTTTCCTTACATTTGAATAATAAAAGCCTTAAAATAACAATAAATGCTTTTTTGGTTCAGTTTTGGCCCAAAAATTCATTTCATTTCAGATTTGAACTTATTTTTTGAATTTTCTGTAATTAATTGCCGAAAGTATTGAAGTATTGCACGAAAAGGTCAGAAAAAATATTTAATTAAAAGCTTGTGTTTAGTATTGAATATAAATCTAAACCCCTTTTTATGTCAAATATTTTGGTTATAAACGATTGAATGGATATATAATTACATTTAAGTATTTGTCGGGTCTGTTCAGCCCCGCGTCCTAACCAAACGTCCTGTCCTCTGACCAGCTTCCTGGGCAGTCCGACGTTGTTTTTGGCCAAAACTGAAGAACTGATCGGTTCTTTAGGTAAAGAAGTTGAGGATTGATGTGTTGATGAAGTGGTTTGTGCACTACTGGGACTAACGGATGGGTTGTGGGCAGAGGTGGTCGCGTGTTGCATACCAGCCATCCCACAGCGCGGACTCTTCTTCATATGATCTGTCATTTCAGCCAAACTTCTAAACGATTCCTTACACCAAACACAGGTAAACACATCCCGAGTCTGTTCACTGCTTCGGTTTATCCATTGTGTCTGCCATGGGTTCTGTCGACCTCCATGTCCTCCACCGGGCACTCGTGCGGATGATGTGGTGGAAGAGGGGGACGAAGAGGGGGACGACATCTTTGTTGATATATTATTCTTGAGTTTTCCGTTCCAGACGTTTGTCATCTCATTATGTGTTTGCTTTGGAGGCGTCAAAACTCTGGGCACTGAGTAGTTCCAGGGGTTGGAAGAGTCAAATCGAGGCATCTTTGCGGACACCGGAGACTTGACTGACGGTTCAAATGTTCGTTTTGATGGCCCGACGGAGAGGTCAAGTGGACCGTCGTTTTTGACTCGAGTCTCAGTTTTGTCTACATCTTTGGGCTGAGATTGCGGTCCATTGAGTGCTGGTTTAGACGCAGACCTGTTGTTAGCTTTGATGCTAAAGTCAAGCGGAGCTGAATTGTCCTCCGTTTCCATTGGAACCGGAGATTTAGGCGACGGCTTGTCCTTTGATTTGATATCACATTCACTACGCGTGGACTGTGAGCTCAGGTAAGTCTGTTTTGAGTCATTAGATTGGTTTGCATTATTAGCACTGATAAGAGTCGATGAAGTGAGAGCGCCGTCACTTGAAGTCAAGCTCTTGTGTCTCATAAGAGCTTTACTTTTAATTTTTTGCGCATCTCTTCGGCTATTATTTGAGGCGTTGTTGTTATTGTTGTCATTATTTTTATTATCATTTCTTTTAACGTTTGGTTCAATACAACTGTCCTCAGCATCAGAAGCACTTTGTTGTGGTTTAGAAGCACTGGAACCACTGGTCCGACTTTCATCACTGAGATTTGTGGTATTGGCTTCATTGGTCTCATCCTCGCACTGCTCTTTTGGTTGAGTGACTGCACCACCTTCTGTACCTTCCGTTCCCTCAGCGCCGTCAGCTCCGTCTTCCCCTAAACATAAGATTAAAATAAGAGAAAAGTTAAGCAAAGATTAAGTTTAGGGCAAAAACAGCACTTATTTTACATATAATTATCATTAAAAAAGTGATTTATTAAACATTGAATTCACTCAACGATAGAATGGAGTGAAGAATAAGTGACTCGTTTTGACTCGTTTTCTGATTAGCTCTCAGGCATTGGCAGAGCACTGGTAGAGCACTGGTATATAAATATTCAATTCTTAATAATAATACTGTTTATGGCTTTTGGTTACCCGTTTCACAACTGACTATAACTTTATTACATAACTTGTAGGTGGCTTACAATCGCTGCTTACAACTACCAGTGCTATCTAAGACTAACTCCTATTCAAGAAACTTTGCACAACAATCGGATCCGAATTGTTTTATGCCTTATTGTGCAAAGCATTGCCGGCTTTTAATACAACCATTTATATACAAATTGATAATTGGGTTCATTCACTGCATTACTATTGAGTCGGAATCACTTTAAACTAATCATAACTCATCACAACATCTCTTGTTTCCAGAGTTTGTCATTTGTTTAGTGCAGTCATTGTTTGGTTTGGTATGGTTTGTATCAAATTATATGTTAAGTTCAATACTTTATACAAAAAAGAAAAGCACATAAAGTGCTCACAATTTCACTGAAATTATGATTTTCTCGTTTATGTATTCAATTGTTTCCTATCCTTAGTGTCTGTGCGACCAAAAGGTTTGATTTGAAACTCAGATAACTTTAAATTAGACGTAAGTTCTCATCAAATGATGCCTAAAGTGTCAACAATTTATTAGTTAACCATTGGTGGGGATCCAACCGCTAAGGGAACCGTCAGAATAGGGCTAACTGTGTGAACATAACCAACCAAGAGCAAATTACTGTAAAAACTATTATTAAAGAATTCTTTGAAATATATTTCTTATTTTTGATTACAATTCAAAGCAAAAGCAAAACTCATTCAGTCTTTCAGTGGTTCTTAGAGTTGAATAAAATCTTTTAAACATTCAATGGTTTAGAGACAAGAAATGAGTTCACAATCACAAGACATAAACATAAGTCAAAAAATGTATAAATTCTTTCATAATTCAAGAAAAAGTATTTCCATTGCATTGCAAGGAATGGAAGGAATGGAAGGAAAGTCGTTATTCAGGTGTTGTTCGTCAGTAAAGCCTTCTTTGGGTTTTCGCTGTTATTTATGTCTCGACTTATTCTCGAAAAATAACTTTCATTCAGTCTTTTGAGCCTTTTTTGCGCCTCAATAATCAATCAATCATTTGTTTCGGATCATTTAAGGTGGGGAAGGGGTGCAAACTGGTAAGGGGTTTCAATGAGACCGAGATTTATATACACAGTTAACTTGTGAGCCCAAACACCAAACAGGAGAGAGTATTGGGTTAGTTATGTTGACAATAGTGTTGGGAGTAATCAAATCGAGTCCTAAGGATCTTAAAGAGAACCGGATATATGCCTGGGCTTGGGTTGGATGCCTGGGTTCGGATGCTTTCAATGTATTTGTTTACTATCAGAACAGTGTTACCAATCCTGACATAAATCATATGAGACATCATCAGCGCCTTTGACTAATATTTGAGGTCACCATTGGGTGGACGGACAGCAAGTAATGGCATCAAAGGCCTTGAAATTATTATTAAGCGGAGGAATAGCTTTGATTTAAATCATTATAAAGAATATTAGTTAACGTTTTTCAGTATAAAAGGTGGGAATTATGATTCAGGGGGCAGAGGGGACAGGGGGTGAAAGAAAAATGTATTAAATATTACACGCTTTGCAAAGCAATACACTTTTAAAGTAATAATATTTAATTTAATAGTTTTTAATTCAGTTCATCAGAAGCTATAAAATAGGACCGATGTTTGAGGTGAGGCTATGAGAGCACAGGTATATACCATCAAAATATAAATTAGAAGTTTTCATGTATTTTATGTTTTTATGAATTTTTATTATTTTATTTTCATTTAACGCATAAATATTTCATTGAAACCAAACTAATAACTAATAAGTTATAACTAATACAATAATTCTCTCAATAATTATGCATAACTGCAAAAATGTGCACGAATTTCAAACAAAGACTCATTTAGTGGAGGGTCAAGTGGGCACAGGTAGGCACGCCTGCCGGAAGATCCGAAATCCAGTGGAAATAATTAAAAATCTTAGCCGTGATTGGTTCGTCCCTGTCGTTGATTATGATTCAGTGGGTGGGCGGCCGTACGCTAACTAACTATTGTAATCAAGTGCCTAACTCTACCTGTGCTTCAATAATAGCTGTTTCTGAGTTCATAAATCACCGAATGGTTGGGTCGAAGAACTAATGCTAAACATAACTAATTTACGCAATGTATCACAAATAAAGAAATTTATTTTATATACAAATGCAACCAAAAGTGACACCCCTTCCAGCCTAAGCTCCGGCATCTGATCCCAGTTGCCAACAGTCGCAACGCTCGGATCCCATCCATGTCTAAAGTTTGCGTGCATTTCAATGAATGGCTTTTAATGGAAAAAACTGCAAAATAGCTATACATTGGTTGAAAAACATTTATCATTATATCTCATAAATTGTATTTTCCTTTTATATAACTATAGACTAAATGCTAATCAGTTTTTAAACAACAATTGAATCAATAGAAGGCATAGAAGTGAAAGACAGGTGTAATTTGTTTTATTTTATATCGTTTGCAAACAAAAATATGGCTCAAAAACCCCTGCGATAGGCACTGAAGAGGATTCATAAGCCGTAAAGTTCACAACAAATTCAATTGAGTGAAGGAATGGTATAATAAGTTTGTAATAAAATTATTATTCAATTTTCAGTGAAATTATTAGCACTAATGGAGTTAATAGTAATTCAGAGAATCATTAAAAGCCGCTCACGATATGAGATGTCAGTTATGAATGGAGTCTTATATGCGGTTTACTGTTTGAATAAACCATTGATAACAACATAAATGTATTTTCGGTTTTAAATAGTCTTTTTACTAATTAATTCAAAAGCAATAAATAGTAAAGCATTTAAATCAACATTTTTTTCATAAATTAAACTTTAATTATATGTTTATTAATAAAAAACATATAAAATAAGGTTTTTCTCCAAAAATATTATATAATAAGTGTTTGAAATGATTACAAATTCAATGAACATTAACCGCAAGCAGGTCTTAGACTTCATTATAATATGAATGCAAAACAAATGAATAATTTTGTTAATTGTTATTCTGTTTGTGAAAAATCGGGAATAATTTAAATGCATTTCATTTCAAAAAGTATTATAAACTTTGAATTAATTGATTATTCTTTGCATTTGTGTTCAAAATATATGATTATCTAAAAGTCAATCAAAAGCAGACATTTGTGTCTCTTTTAAAGAAATGTTTATTATATTCATTGAAATCTTAGCAATAATTGCATTATTTTTCAAACATTTTGTTTTCATTGATAATATTTTTGACACTTTTTTAAACAGAAATATAAATATTATTCAAAGACTTAATGAAATCAAAAGATTAAGACATTTGAGTAATGACTGAAAAGAAGTGAACTTTCTTTTGAAGAGAAATAAATTTTTGGTCATTTATATTAAATAACTATTGAATGAACGCCTTTATGTCATAATAGCAATGGTTTTGTCATTTGGGAGCAAAAAATCTGATAACAAATAAAAAGTTGTCTATCATTTTGAAACCATTGGTTTGATTTGATTTCTTAAGAAATAATGTGTAATCAGAGGAAAAACAGACCGAAAACTAAGTTAAGTATAAAATGTTTGTCATTTAAAGTCTTATTGAAACGAATGAAACGTAAAGTAAATTCACATCAGAAGTGATTGACGATTGAAATCATAAAAGAAATTACATTTAAAATGAATTAAAAATCAATACATAGTTCTGAAGACAAACTTGATATCAATCAAAGCTATGAAAAATGATATTTTCAGATGTGTCTGAGCTTTTCAATCATTGATATGTGAAAAATCCAATAATCATTTGAAATACTTTTTTTAGTGTAGATTCACATAAAAATTTTAAAAACTCTATCAAATGTTTGGATCAGTTGTGCGTCAAATAAAAACTGAATAATAAGTCATTAATTTTATAGTGATTTCAAAGATTGAAAAATCATTTTTTCTTCACTCATAAAAAAAGATTGATTTTTGTTTCAAAAGTATTTTTTAATTATTATTTCTCTTTCAAAATGAATCAAATATTTTGTTAGAAACGGAAACATTGACTCAAAAATAATTACTATTTAAGTGTTAGGAAAGAAATTCTGAGAAAATTATTAAAACATATAAAAAATGAAAATAAATTATTCATTGAATTAGCTTTGAATACCTTTTTCTCAATAACCAGTCATAGACTCTAATTAATAGGCATTTGATTGAAGTATTAATGGTTTGATTGAAACTTTTTAAATTATAGTCTTAAATGATCTGCAAATCTAATGAAAGATTTAATGTCTATTCAGTTTCAAAAATTTCTTTATTTAATAAAAATCTTTAAAATTTAGATTAAAATCAAAAAACATTAAAATTTTTGCGAAAAAGTTATCTAAATTTGTGAATCATTTCCATTTATTTATAACAAAAAATATTGAAAAAATATTTTACTAAATATTTGAAACAAATTTTGTCATCAAAAACAGGTTCACAGAAATTATAAGAACTTTAATTAATAACTAATTGATAACAAACTTATAATTTAAAGGATCGGCAAAATTCACAACAATTTGGTTAACAAACGGAACGGCAGTCGAAATAAATTAATAAATACTTGGATTAAAACACTGAAAAAGTTTGCGTTTCTTCAAAATATTGTGTAAATTTTTATTCAACACAACTGATGAGAAAATCACGACTTTTTGTACACGACTTTGTATTATATTTATATTAATATATAAAGAAATAACGGTTTGAATGAAAACATTTGATTAATTTGATTGAAAACATTGAAACCATTGAATTCGTTGATCAGATAACAGACGCATAACTAATATATCGGAAATAAGGTCGCAATCAAAGAGTGATTAATTCATTTGATTTTACAACTCGTTTACAATCAACTGAACTGTTTGGCCAATAGGCCAAGACATCAACACATCTATTAACTACCAGTGCAAACAGCTATTAGCTGAGCAAAGATTGCCCCAAAGTTTGCCAAAATTCACATCAATTTTAAAGAAGAAATATTAGATTATTTTGAAAAACTATTAAATTTATTCATAAAAGACATGAAATTTATTTATACTTTTACTCTATATTTCTCTAACCGTTAGAGTCTAACCCTAAGACAGGATTTGAATTGAATTGAACTGAATATTAATGACAATAATAATAATCAAAGTCTTCTTCAGAAATACAATATTATTATAATAACAAAGTTTAATGGGTTTCACATTTCGGTTCAGAAATTATTGAAATCCTATACAAATCTTTTGCACAAAACATAATAAACAATAATTTTTTTCAATAGTTGTCACATAATGTGGTAATCGATGGAAATGTTTAAGCAATCTATTCGTCTATTTTGTTGCTCATCATCATCAGCACAGTTAGGCTTAGATTTGTTGCCAAAAGGCATTTAATAACAAAAATGTTGATAAGAAGAGAGCAGTTGACGACTGAATCGACACACACTTCGCGCTTGTATTCAATGCATGTGATTATGTTTTTTACATTTATTAAAACTTCAAGGTTTGTATGAGTTTTAATTGGCCCCCGGCTATCACCACAATCACCACAATCACCACCAACAACAACACTACAACATTAGCACCGACTGTCAACACCACTGTCTAAATACTTCACACGGAAGAGAACAGAAGACAAGAATTTGATGTGAATTCAGAGAAATAGTATTACCCTGTACTCCCTAAATAAGGGGATAAACCAGATAAACCAATTATTTAATTATTAAAAATTCCCCTTCTACTATATTTAATGTAATTTATAACTGACACCCCTTTAAACATATAATATTGTAATTAAGAAATTGTTTGCAAAGAATTAATATTCTCTTTGAATTCCCTTAAAAAGTAGTGAAAGTGAACTACTTATCCCCTGAGGAACAGGTAGAGTGAGCACAGGTAGTAATTATTAAAACAATACATTAAATGTTTGGGTAATTCACTGCAATATAAACGAATGAAATAATAAGAATCTGAATGTTATTATCGGTTGAGGAGTTGAAAAAAGATGTGAATCTGTTGTAAGGGTTTGTCGTAAAGCAAATCAAATGTAATTCAATGTCTACTAACAGAAGCAAACGTATAATAAGTGGGTGTGTATTACAAGAGCACAAGAACAGCAGTCTTTTCACAATATTTCCACAGTATTTATCCCTTTTTGAGAGAAGTAGCTGTGCATGACTGGCATACACTGGCATACGTGCCCCACAATTACCAGACGATTAGTCTGAGGCCAAGTCGTGGACCTCAAGACAAGACAATATCATAATTAAAAACATTGTTGTTATCGTAATGTTTGACTCGAGTTGTGGTTTGGGGTCAGACATGTCATTCAGTGAACAATAATGTGTTAGAAATGAAATTCTTATCAATTCTTGAAGTATATGTCAATTGAATCAATCATTTCATGACTTTTGAGTGATTTGTGTTAATATTTGTCTGTAAGTGAAGGTGCGGTTCACGACTCCTATTGCTATCATTGCCTAACATTGAAAAAACCATAACTTGTATTGTGTTATAACAAACGTGGAGTGCGGGTAAGACTTCCCACATATCGCACAAGTGTTTCAGCGCTTTTCTGTTGACAGAAATCATAGCTTCAATTGAATGCCTGTGCCCTCAAACCCATTGAGCGAGTGTTGCATATTTAAGAGAGAGCGGGAGAGAGAGAGAGAGAGGAACGAGAGCTACAGTAGCTTTTATGCAATGATGTGAGCGACGACTTTGTAATGTCAATGTTAGCATAACTTTACACTTTGTATAACATCCAGTGCTACACAACAGAGCTCTAAGAGCATTGAGAGCACATAGAGCTTGGAATACAGAGAACAACGCATAACAGGGAAGAGAGTTGTTGTGAAAATGCAACACATGAGACATACTCTCCCTACCCTTCC
>JAQGAT010001630.1:0-12613 GCA_034687845.1 Pantelozetes paolii
ATAATAACAATAAAATAAAATAAATTAAGTTAATTATAAAATATTAATTACCGGTAATTTAATTTGAATTAAATTCCCCATGGTTGTTATTAATCATTTAATTATATTATATTATATGACCATGCAACAATCTAGATTCACACGAAAACAATTGGTGCAATGCTTTACATCCAAGCGATTGAATTCGCAAACGATATATTCATATCAGAAGAGGAATGGAATGACAATGAGTTCCAAAAACTGATTGAACTCTTTCTCAGGTATTCTGTTTTGACAAACGATGTCTACTCCTATGAAAAGGAATTTCGAGAGAATGAGAAATGTCCATCAAATTTATGGTATAAGAATACAGTGACGAGAATCCAGGTAAAAGATAATCTAACACTTGAGGAGGCATTCTCCCAGATATTCAGTCAGGCTATTGAGTGCGAAAGAAATATGAATGAAATCATACAAAGAATTGATTCAAAGCCTAAAACATCTAATGATTTAAAAGTATTGGTAAATAATATCCGTTTATTTATTGGGGGTTCGTATGATTCTGGACAGATATAAAAGAAAGAAAATCTTGAAAACTATAATTCCTATGAAATAAACGTTGAATTATGTTGAGTCCGAATTTTAAAATGTCAAATGGATCATGATACAATTAATATTTATTAATTTTGTACTTAATTGATAATATAAATAGCAATTAGAGGTTTTTATTTTATGAGTTTTAATATGATTATCCCAAATGTTCATGGTAATTTTAATTAAGTAAAACATTAATATATTTTACATTGAATTTGAATTTTTATGTTTTGTTAAACATGTTTTTAAAATAAAGTAAGAATGGATTGATTTAACGGTTTATTAGTGTTTACTTCAAAGTTATTTCATATCTGATATGTTTATCAAACGATTAGTTATAAAACATACTTTAAAATATAGCTCCAAATTCAAATTACAATTATTATGTGAATCACCATGCTCACCGGTAAGTGGAGTGGAGAGACGTATTGTATATTGCGTTAAATAATATTTTTTATGACTTTAGAAAATATTTATTAATTTATTTTAATCTAAAAAATAAGTCATTCTTTAAAAAACATATAAAAATAGTAAAAACAGTATTAAAAGTCTTAATTATAATAAACTACACCCTTAAGGGGTATTTTGAGTACAATTACAGTAAAATGTCTATTCATTTGAATGATTATTTGAAAACAATTTGATTTCAATATTTTCCTCCAAATCTCTAACAGAGTCTCCGTTTCTGGTCTCATAAGCAGTACTTCTGTTGTTGACAACAGTTTCAACACTTTGTCCGCAAATTATTTTCGTTAAGTGATAGACAGGACATTCAATCAAAATGTAAAACATGTAAGCAATGAATACCGCGATTATATAATCGATGATAACGTTTTCAAACTATAGGTTCAATGAAAGGAAAAATAAATAAATGAGAAAACAATTGATATTTTCTTTGATTAATGAAAAAGACATACAATCCCTGAATGTGTCAATAAATAGGTGTCTTTAATGGCAAACAATCTGATGCTTATAATAATGATGTGATTCAAGTAAATACCAAACGCCAGGCGCGCCAATGGCTGCACAGCTTTGTGGCAAAGTATTCGCTGTATTACACCTGAAAATAATCAATTACTTTAAGAATATTCCCAATTGTTTTGTATATGTATTTATGAATACCTCCTTTATTTGTAGAACAGGCGAAGACAACCCATCCATAGCCCAGAGCCCACATCACTCGCCCGGTTAGAAACCAGAGGAGGAAACTGGTCTCAGAAAAGCCTCCCTTAAGTGCTTTGAATGTTTCGCTCCAATAGCTGGCAATTTGAGGTAAACTAAGAAATATAACCCAAAGAATCAAATTTGTATTTTTGCCAAAACTCTTCAGTTCTGTCTTCCGGCGAATCAGATAACCAAATATTAAGCCTATAATAAAGGTTGAGATGTTTTGCTCAGTTGAGCCCAAGTAGTGTATTAATGAGTGATTGATTTCTGCCACTGAATTCATCTTGGTCACTTCAAACGGTGCAATCAGAAGACCTGAGAGTAGTCTTCTACTTATGCTTAATATACTGCCGGCGCAGACAAGTAGTACTAGAATTACATAACCGACTCTCTTTGCTTTCAGTAGTAATAGGATTAAGGGTGCAAACACTTGGAGTTGGAATATTGCTGAGAAGGTTGCACTGGGCAAATTACACTGTAAAGGGTTAATTAGTAATTAGATTAGGAGATAATCATCAATAGTTGTGCTCACAATTTGGTCATAACCCGGCATATAATTACTGTAAAATAGAAGAGAGGACATCAGATTCTGTTTGCAGGGTTGAACATGAACTGGCTCAAGATAGTGCCAAATTGGCCCTTCACCAAACAGGGGTATTAGATATATGAACAAAAGGGGGCCAATTATTCTTCGCAATAAACTTAAGTATCTGTTAATCAAATATTTCAAATAATATAAGGGATTGTATTTCGCTTTACGTTTGTCTCCACTTATATTATACGCCAATACTATTGCACTGAAAAACAATTGAAAAGAAATTAT
The DNA here is from genome assembly GCA_034687845.1 of Pantelozetes paolii. Lineage (NCBI taxonomy): Eukaryota > Metazoa > Arthropoda > Arachnida > Sarcoptiformes > Oribellidae > Pantelozetes > Pantelozetes paolii. Next base: position 2,564 of record JAQGAT010001630.1, read on the forward strand.
AAGAGATTTTGTGATTCACTATAAATGTGTTAAAAAACTGTAATTCAGGGGTAAAAGTGATTTAATTATTTAAAAGGAAATGTTTAGCCTTGTTTATGGAATAAGTCCCTCATATACCCTCATAAACCCAACAATATTTTACCTCATTAATATAAAAATAGTCATAGAATAAGCACTGTTTCTCATCCAGAAGAATTTTTTTGATGAGAAAAACTCCTTGGTCAGTCCCACGTTAGACCTCTTGAGGCCAATCAGGTTGTAAAACACCGGTTGTATATAAGAGCGGCCCAAGAATTCAAGTGAAATAAAAAGCAAGAGTATTGTGTCGACACTATGCAGACGTCTGTTGTCTTTCTTGAACAACAGTTTTGTGTTAGAAATAGCTGAGAATATAAGCAATGATTTCTTAATAACTTTTTTTCGGCCAAAACTCTTTCGTTTGTAATTATAGTAGACTTCAATCACAGTACTGATAAATACCAGAAGTGCTAACGTTATTAATATAGATCTGAAATTTAAGTATTGGTTAAGGGGTTAGGTGTCCAGCATTAGTGGCATATATTTGCAATACTAACTGTGCTGTTCTCATATATCCATTCTTCTTCACTTCTTTGCCCTTAACTTTGCACTCCTTTTCAATTTCAATGAATTGGTGTTGTTTTGGCGACAAAACTGTATTTCAATTAAAAATATTGTTTATTTCAATGAAACAGATGTTTAGTTATTATGGGTTTGTGTTTACTCTTATTGAGTGCTTTATTGATCTCTTTTGGAGTACAAGTGGAAGGAATACAAAGACCGAAACGAAAGTATGATTTCTTGAAGTAATTGATTGCTTGAATAAGTTTCAGTAAATTGTTATCCATTTTATACTCTTTGAAGTATTTTTGTTTCATTGCATCCATAGCTTTGTCGGAACTTTCCTGCCCCTCAAGTATTGGCTGGAGGAAAGGTATCTCTACCTTGCCCAAACAGTACTGTCCTGTCATTTTTAGTCCCATAAACTGTTCATTCTCTATATCCAAACACTGGTCGTATAGACCAAAGCTGGAGAGCACTCCGTCCAACATTCCCGGAGTTATGATTTCCATTGAATCAAAAACTGAATAAAAAGTTTTTCATTAAATTATGTTTTAATTATTAAAACTAGAAATGATGTGCAAAATAAAAAACTATATTGTAGTTTGTACCATGTTCATTTTTAAAAATAAAAGATAAACCCTGGCTTAACAATAATCCCTCCACTACCCCCACTATTGTAAAAATAGCTTTAAATTAACTTGATCATATTTATTATCTTACACTTGATTGGCCACAACTCGCCATTAGATAACCCCCTTTTCATCATAACAAAAGACATCAAACAAAGGGGTGATAATTCAAGACTGTCTATGAATGCGACCAAAGTATTCCTGAGCTGTACGACCGCGTCCTCAGACATACCACTCCTGGACTCGTCTATAAACTCTCTTAAATTCAATTTAATATTTTTGGAGAGATTTAACATTTTTTGTTTCACTTTAATGACGGTTTCATTGATTAAAGGGTTTTGTAATAACTTTTCCAAAATTTCAAATTTATTCAGATTTTTATTATTTGTAAACAATCTTTGCTTTGCATTAATAGTCAGATTTTGCATTTGATTCCGGGTATTGTTTGTCAGGTCTTCGCTGTCAATCAATTCCATATCGGACGGTAAGACTAGTCCACTATCGTCGGCTGTGTTATCCACACCGGTGTCTGATTTGTGAGACTTATCGTAATCATATTCGTAGTCGACGTTTTCAATCGCAAACACTTTTTCACAATTTATTAACAAAACTAAAACCAAAAACACTTTTAATGAACACATGATTTGAGAAAAATTTGAGAATTAAGTGAAAAACCGAAAATATTTGTGAAAAATATTTCGTAAACGCATTAATGGTTTCATTTATCCATAGTTTTCATTAAAATGAAATTTACATTTAATGAACAACTTTTGAAAGACTTTAAACGAAAACCTAATGAAAGACTAATCAATAGATAGTTTGAGTTTAAAAGTCTTTTGACGATAAGAGAGGTCTTCTTCAGACTTATACTAAGATATTCATTGTTAATCTCAACAGTTTTGCTGATAATTTCAGTTTTGATATTTGATATAATTTATTGGTTTTCTCCGGTCTGTTGTCAATAATCCTTGAGAACATTGACATCCAAACAGAGTTCCAAAATTGTCCTAATCTTCAAAACTTCAATACTTTTTAATCAATTTTAATTGATTTAAACTATTATATCCGCCTATCGTAGTCTATCAGGGTAATATATTTCAGTTTAATAGTCATTATAATAATAATTGATTTATACGAAAATATTTGTTAACAATTTTATTTATAATTCAGACCTTGTTTATTGTATTGATTCAATAGAAGATTTGTAATACAGATCACTTTAAAATATATTAAATTCTTAACTGAATTGTGAATTAAATAAAATGAATTAAAAATGTATTTCAAAATAGTTTCTCTTGTTTTACAAAATTTAATTCAATATTATATGAGTTAATTCATTGAATATCTGTTGCACTCCAAAGCACAGGTATACCCCGGTCTCACCAGCTGTTTATAATTAATTTATAAAAATGGTTTATCAAATATTAATGATAAATAACAGACTTCCCCCTTCAAAGAGTAATTAGTTCTTCAACCCCTTAACGGTTCCTTAAACTAATGTTTCTTTAGATATTAAGTAAAATATTTTAAACATATCTTTAATATCAATATTATTTACATTAAGTCCATAATAGTTGACAAAAATATAATGTGAATTCAAATGCTTATGAAAATTGTTTATAAAAATCAAATCCCATATAAAATAAATGATTTATTGCTTATATAAAAGATTTTCATACTTTTATAACACATATGAAAACATGAATACATTCTCCGATTTTTAATATTTCTTTATCTGTTTATTATAAGTGTTTTCAATGATTATCAAATATAAATAACTTTTGAATAACGATTGAAGTTCAATTTGGGGTTCGAGGTCATTCTCTGTCACGAATCAGCAGCAGTTCCTATGGGAGTTTACATTGATCATTTCATTACGTAAGTGTTCATCATAACTGTCTCGTACTCTTATTTATCATTTAAATTATTGTACCTGTACTGGATCACATTTATAATTTAATTAGACTTGAAGTATGCATAAATAATTCAATTACTATCTATGTACTTTTGTAGTTAGTTACTAATAGGGAGAAATTAAATTAAACTTTAAATTAGATGAAAACAATTTTTGTTTTTAAAAGCAAAATATAGCAAGGATAATTTATGTGAAATATTTTACTATTAGCAACTGTAAATGTAATAAAGTTAATGAACAACTTCATTTATAAACCGGGTACTTCAATCACAATACAGTATATACTAATTATTGTAATTCATACCAATAATGAAGAATTAATTTAATAATTACTTCACGACATGACGTACTTTAGTTGTAATTTAGTTATCAGTGATAAGCAATTTACTTTTACTGAGAAAGATTATCAAATGATCAATGTACATTTTATTAATAATAAAAATTTTATCAATCCATTGTAAAATATAGTAATTATTTGAATAACAAAATCATAAAACAAATTATCAGAACAATAGATAAAAGTGATTATAATGTGCATAAAAATAGCAAAAACTGTTAAAAAATGACTGACAAATAAATTGATGTAAAAATGGGAGTAAATCTGAAAAAACATTTTTTAAGTTTAATTTTATTAATAGTTTTAATAAAATGTCATTTTTCTTATAAATTGATAACCAATTCAACAAATATTTTGCTGAAAATTCAATTAAATTTAAATATTTCTTTAAATAATTCAAAATCAATAGAAAAACATAATTCACTGAACAGTGCTATGAATTCAATCGTTTGCAACACTGATAGCGATTGTCTTCTCCCAATTGACAAGAATCGGGTGTGCGTTGACCGCAACTGCCGGTGTTTTCCTGACTTTAAATTTGATAAATTGACTGAAGTGTGCACTTATACCACGTGTTTCAATGAGAAAGATTGTCAGACGTATGACCCGAACCGAGAGTGCGATAACAATGGGTTCTGTGTTTGTAGAAAAGGCTACGACGAGGACCAGAACAACAAACAGTGCGTTACGTCAATGATATCTCAATTATGGTTTTGCATTCAAATCTCTGTATCGATATTTATACCAACTCTTTGCCTCTTTTTGGCTGCAGTTATGTACTACAGGGAGAAAAGGCGAAAAGAAACTGCTGTTCCTCTTCTCAGTGTTGTTAAATGACCTAATTTATTATGACCTAGCGAATATATTTATGAAATAAATGATCCTGATATTGAAAAATATATAGCTTTTCAATCAAATTAATTGATTGTTTAATAATTTAAACCCTATTTTCAAAATTGTTTTTTTTCACTGAAAGACAATATATTTTACTTTTATTACACTTTTGTGTAAATAATTAATAAGTGTTTCTGTTTATTATCCTTTAATTTTGAATGAGTTAAACAAATGTCTGGTATAAAGACAGGGTGAAGGGGTTTTGTAGATGTTTTATACAAATAACAATTTACATAATTATAAATTCAATCCTTTTATGAAAGTAATTGACGATTAAATAAATTGAAACTATTTTTACGCTAAACCGTTAAAGTTTAAGTCAATAGTATATCATTTTATTTTGTTTATACTTGGTTATTCCCAATATAATTTAATACCATTTACCCATAATTACTCCCTGAGCACAAGGACATCATTCAGTGCCAAGAATTGTAAAAAAGTTTATACGAAATACTTGCCATTTCTGTTGCGTTTTCACAGAATATCAACAAATTGTAAAAATTGTAAAAATAGTTAACATATAATGAAATTCTCAACAAATTGTAAACTATTTTGTATTAGAAGTCAACTTTCTTTCAATACTACAGAGTAATCGTCTAAATCTTATATTTTGTTAATTTTGTTGAAATTATCAGTAATTTTGTGAAAATGAATGAATTTATTGAAGAAGAAGTCAAACAATTTAACAAAACATCAAAATTGGATCAATTGTTCAAACGATTGAATTCATTGTCAAAAGTTAGCAAAAGAAAAATATTATTAAAATTACTGACATTCCTGTTGTGTTCAGCGGCACTCATATACCATACATACCTATTGTGTGAACAATACCTGAGCGGCCGAACAGTTGTCAGCATAAGATACGAACGGATCAGATATGAAGCCAACCCTGGAATCACTTTCTGCTTTCCATACGCTCTCAGAATGTCTGCAATGGCTAAACAATACCCTGAATTGCAATCCTATTATAAGGAATACACAGATATAATGGATTCCGTGAATGAGACGGACTATTTTGATGATGATCTCAGGAAAAGGTTATTAAATATTTACAAGAATTTTACGCATTTTTATGAAACAAAAGATTTGCCGATAAAAGAGTTGTTCAGAAATAGACTTACAATCGATTTCACAAAAAGATTTAATTCAAGTCGTTATCATATTGAAGGTAATCTGATTGAAGTCAATTTTAGCGGCTTTGATGAAAGGAATAATCACCATGCTTCATTTAGCAATCGCTCCTCTGCAATAAACACGATAGTGATTGGAAAACCGGGTAATATTCGCAAGTGTTTTACATTTTTCAGTCAACAGAATAAGTTTTGGCGAAAAAATCTATTTAATATTCAACAAATAAATATCAGGATCAGACACAATGAAAACTGGTTTCCTCCCACCATTTATGACACCAAACACGACCCCCAGGTCAAGGATAAGATATTTTTCTCCATGCATTCATCCAATGCCACCACTTATAACATGAAGAGCGAAAACTTCCAATTATTGGAAATGGGATACAATTATGATATCTATTATTCCACGATTAAAACACAATTATTGCCCCCTAATTATGAGACCAATTGTACTGAATATAACCTTGATGACAATGTCAATTACTTAAAGACCAGATCAGATGAGATGATGGTGTGCTTTCAGGATTTGGTGCGAAATAGTGATTGTTGTTTGGATGAGAATTCACGGCCAGTCAAGTGCGGGAATTGTATTATTCGTGATTATAGTTTTTTGAGATATAACACCCTTCAAAATTATAAGACCTGCAAATATGATACTAATTATACCTGCACACACTTCCTTGATGATATTTGTGAAGAGCAGTCACGACAGGAATGTTTTTTTAATTTCATTAAATTTGATATCAAAGGTGTAAATCCAATTCCAACTCAAAATGTTTGGGCTAAAGAGTTGAGGGTTACTTTAAGGAAAAATAATTTGCCTGATGAAATTGTTGTTCATTCACCTGAAATGACTACAATCTCATTCATTGCTAATTTAGGGGGACTTATTGGGATGTGGATGGGATTATCGGTGCTCGTCATTGTTGAATATGTTTCCAAGATGTTATAAATGTTGTTTAATCAAGGTATTAATTACAAGCACAATTGATTTATCATAATTCATTTTTGATTCGTAAATACAATAAAATATTTTCTTATATATTGTATTATACAATAGTTTTATTCAATTTTTAAAATAAATTATAAATATTTTTAAAAATAAAAATAAATATTCCTTATGTTAAACACAAAATATCCGGGAGGATAACTAGGAGGATAACCAGGAGGATAACCTGAAGGATAACCTGGAGAATAACCTGGAGGATAACCTGGAGGATGACCTGGAGGATAACCTGAAGGCTATCACTTTATCGAATATTGTTTCATAAAATTCATCGAATGATTGAAATTATTATTATTCTTAGAAAACTTAAAAGTAATTATTTTAAAAATGTTCAAGTTGCAAGCATTTTATAATTAATACCATAAAGAGGAACTAAAACTTATCCTGATAAGACTATTTCAAAATTAGGCCAATTTTACAGTTTTATCAAAACATATATATAATTAACAAATTGAAGAAATGTGTGATATTTTCATCACTTAATGAATACATAATTATCTTTTCAAGTAATGATTTCGCATTAAAATGATTACATTTCAGTCAAACAGTTATAAATAATAATTTTAGAAAGTTTTTGATATTAATTAACATTTTATTCAAATTTTCATTTCGTTTACACTAAAGATAAACAATAATTAAAAATATTTGATAACAAGTTATGAAAACAAGAGTTTATATATAGATAACAAACAAAAGCATTAAAATTATAATTGAAATCAAATATCTTTTAATACATTGTAAACAAGGTTTGAGAGGTTTTTCAATGAAAACTAAAATAATTTGTGTATCGATTGTATAAAAAAATATTTTTGTCATTCATTGAGAAAAATATTTATTGTTTTTCCGTAAACATCAATACTTTTGGATAAATATATCTAAAATTAGTTTATGTTTTGCATAAAAATAAATTGAAATTAATTTCTGGTATTATTTATAATAAAATTCATATTTATATGACATTTACACTAATATTTTCATACGTTTTATGACTTCCTTCAGTGAATTGAGTCATAAATATCTGTAAAATAATTTTAAGACATTTCGAAGTAAAGCAAAAAAGATTTATAAATATATATAAACTATAACTTTAGCACTGAATAAATTGATCATGTACACTGGACAGTACACTGCAGCAGAGTTTAGTGCTGATTACTTATACCTTATTTTATTGCATTGGGTTTGTTTGTTTGCTGCCATATAAAACCGTATGTCATATATTAAATTAAAGCAATACATATCAACCCTGGTCAACCATATATGAAGACCATTTCCGAGCTCTGATGTACTTTCAAGACATCAAGACATGGAATAATGTGTAAAAAACCTATGAATAGGATCGCGAGATCTGATAAACATTTATTTGATTTCGCCGTAAAATTGTTTAATTGTTTGCCAAAGGATATCAGAAATGAATGTAATTTTACGAAATATATAAATCTATTGAATAATCATTTGATGTAAACTTTTTAAAGACATGTTCTTTGAATCAATAAACTTATTATTATTATTATTATTTGTGTTGTCATTGCATTACTCGTTGTTATAATCAGACGACGAGACAACAGAAGAGAAAATGATATTCAAAGGAGTGGTAAACAAATTGAAGACTATATCCAAGTTTACGACGATATTAATCAAAGCCATAATATCGATGCCTATTGTGAACTCCATTACTATGAGCCCACACGGAGTGATGGGAAAACAGATCAAAACAATTATTTAGATATGAATACAAATAATAACAATAATATGAGTGAAAAATATGAGAAGATTTTTACTTAAGTTACAAATTTCTAAACCATTTTATTCAATATTTGTTAGAAATTAGAAATTTTGATATACACTAGAATGACATGGATTACATCTAAAATACGTTCTTGGTAAACATCTAATTATTATCATTAGTAATAATTTAAATCATTGATGATTACGTGAGGGATCATTTTAAAACAATTTTTATTACTATTATATTAAATAGTTTTATATAATATTGATATAAATTTTGTTCATTTAAAAGAATATAAAACAATATATGATGACCAAGTACAATACAATACTGTATTGATTATTTAAAATATCCTTTAATTTTAAAATTACTCGGAATATATTTATTTTTATACAATAATCGTTGTGTGTAATGATTGCACCAATACTTCACTATGGCTTTAAAAATAAAAGTGATAACAGAATTAATAATAATGAGTGAATGGGAACCCAAACCCAAACGGATCTATACTTTGCACCGGAATCTGTACTTTAAAGTTTAACCCATACCTGCATCTTTTTTTATTGGGAAATACCCTCTACTTTCCTGTAACAAAATGTTTTATCCGATTTTTGATCTATGATTGAATGTTTGACTGATCAGTGATATCACTCATAACAATAGCAAAATCATTGACTGACTGTCTCTCCACTCACAGGAAATCAATGCTTTTTAAGACAAACTTTACAAAACTCTTCATACAATTAAAAATTTATGAAATTGTTGTATAAATGAATTTTATTTATAAAATATACTTTAGTTTTGTTTTAATTTTGAATTTTTATGATTTTTGTCAAAACTATTTGATTGGAAGTAAATGTGGTTATCCGGGTCGTCCGCACAACACCAAAATAGATCCGGAAAAGACTGTCTATGAAGAAGGAGATGAAGTCAAGTATAGCTGTCCTGAGGATGTGATATATCAGAAAACTCAGGTAAAGAAATGTGTGGCCGGGGAATGGGTTGGCCCGAGATCTACGTGCGGGTACTTTATTGAGAATCAGATTATTAATGTCATTAAAGTTATTAATCTTTCAAATAATGAAACAATTTTCAACAATAATACAAGTAATTACCACAACCCTAAGTACCCTGCTTGTTTTTGGGATGGAGAGGCATCTGCAATTATAATACCTGAGCCACAAGTCCCACATCAATGGTATTTTGAATTCTCAGAACCAATTACTTTTGACTTCTTCTTACTTAATGTACGGATTCCTGAACTGAAACCAATGCCAAGGATTGCCATCAATGAAATTGATTTTATCAAGGTAAAAAATGTCCAAGTGCTCAGTGAAAGCAACAGGACCTGTGATTTGGATTTTTATACCCGGGATAATTGGTCAAAAATATTTTGGTTCTGGTGTTCGGAAAGTGAGGAAAAGTTTTCAAATAAATCGCTTTCTATTACTTTCACTACTTATGCCAATAAACCGATGAAAATGATTGGTTTACATCAGGTCTACTTAACTAAACTACAATACTGTGGTAAACCACCCGTTCCTCTACTCACCAAATATGTTCCACAGGATGGGAAAGGTCTACAAATACAATGCGATTCAGAAGTTTCTGTTGACTCTAATTATGAGACAACAAAAGTGGACGAAATTAGTTATGAATTTGAAGATGAGATGTACAGTGACTGCACAGACAACCAATTTTGGGCCGGAATTCCCAAATGTTTGCCAAAATCTTATTGTGATTTAAAGGTTAATGAATTGTCGGATGAAATAAGTTTTGTTAAAAACGCTTATCATTTCAATCAATCAAAATGGTTTGCAATCGAAGG
>JAQGAT010001631.1:0-12612 GCA_034687845.1 Pantelozetes paolii
TTTAATAATTCACAAACGCATACATTCGGGAGAAAAACCATTTGTTTGTGATTTCAATGATTGTAACAAAAGATTTAATCAAAGCTCAAGTCTTAATGGACACATGAAAGTACATTTAAATATAAAACAATTTAAATGTGATGAAGAAAATTGTGGCAAAGATTTTGTGTTTAAATCCCAATTATTTCTTCACAAACGCATACATTCGGGAGAAAAACCATTTGTTTGTGATTTAAATGATTGTAACAAAAGATATTATACAATATCACTTTTAAATGGACACAAGAGAGCACATCTGAATACAAGACCTTTCGTTTGTGGTTATAATAATTGTAATAAAGGTTTTAATACTAATCAATGTTTAATTCGTCACAAATCCATACATTCAGGAGAAAAGCCATTTGTTTGTGATTACAAAGACTGCAGAAAAGGCTTTACACAAAAACATCATTTATTTCGTCACAAAAGCATACATTCGGGAGAAAAACCATTTGTTTGTCATTTCAATGATTGTAATAAAAGATTTAAAAGAAAATCACATCTCAATGAACACAAGAAAAATCACATAAAATGTCTCAAAACCTGAACTAAAACTTCACATACAATTCAATTCACTGATGAAAACAATAGACAAAATGTTAAGACATTTAAATACTATTTGAAAATAATTATGTTTTTATTAAATATAATTCAAAACTATTTCAAATATTTTTTATTATTTATTTAAACAATTAATCATTAAATGAATTATTGAATGAATGCTTAAATGAATTCTCGTTTTATATTAGTTTTGTTTTTGATATCCGTTAAGTGTTTTCAATAAACAATTAATTCAATAAAAGTTGTCTTCATTTTAGTCTTCAATTCATTCCTTCTAGAGCTCAGGTATTGTTTGGACAGTTGTTTTGAGTATCAGTACATCCTCTGAAGAAACGGTGACAACAGATATGAAAACGATTTCACATTTTCACTGATATTTCAATCAATACTTCAAAACTAAACAAAAACCTCTGATTTACGAAACAATCCTCAATTCAATGGCAATCACAAACACAACCCATTCCTCCACTGAATGGAGGGCAGTGGTGGACAGCACAGGCCAACAAATCACAGAAAACAGTATTGTTTTTCAAGTATTTATTTAAAAAATAAAATAATTTCGAGATTTGAGACAAAAAATCGTTTGAATAATAAAAAGTGTTTTCAATTGTTCGCAAAATACAAACGAAATCATTGTTTTCAATGAAATTCTAATTAATATTCAATTAAATTACAAATAATATTGAATACAAAAGCCATTCCTCTCTAACCGACAGTCCGTTCCTCTAATCGACAGACAATTAAAAACTAGATTTCATTATAAATATAAATTAAATCTTAACTCAAGATTAGAGTCAATACTAAACCACAGAGTAATCGGAATAAGAGTTTTGTCATTGTTTTGGATATTAAGTGTGAAATACATTGAAAAGTGTTTAACGTTTTGAGAATGTGTTGTGGAATAAGGGGTGGAATCGACGCCAAGACAAACAAAAAGGGGGCCAAAAGTGTCCGCTTAGAAGCACTTTCGGTGGACAATAGAGGGCCCGCTCTCGTCGTACTCCTGTTTACTGATCCACATCTGTTGGAATGTTGACAGTGAGGCCAAGATTGAGCCCCCGATCCAAACGGAGTACTTCCTCTCAGGGGGTGCTATGATCTTGATCTTCATCGTCGAAGGGGCCAACGCTGTGATCTCTTTCTGCATGCGATCAGCGATACCTGAAAAAGGAGTCAAACATTCAATCAATTGCCTCAAAAACAATAGGTGACAGCACAGGTAGGCCTCACACACATACCCGGATACATTGTGGTGCCGCCGGAGAGGACAGTGTTTGCATACAAGTCCTTACGGATATCGACATCACATTTCATAATAGAGTTATAAGTGGTCTCATGAATACCGCACGACTCCATCCCCAGGAACGAGGGCTGGAAGAGAGCTTCGGGACACCGGAAGCGCTCGTTGCCGATAGTGATCACCTGTCCGTCGGGCAACTCATAGGACTTCTCCAGAGAGGAAGAGGAGGCGGCGGTCGCCATCTCCTGCTCAAAGTCGAGGGCGACGTAACACAACTTCTCCTTAATATCTCTGACGATCTCCCGCTCGGCTGTCGTTGTGAACGAATAGCCCCTTTCGGTCAGGATTTTCATCAGATAGTCGGTTAAGTCACGGCCCGCCAGATCCAGGCGGAGGATAGCGTGCGGCAGTGCATAGCCCTCATAGATGGGAACGGTATGTGAGACACCGTCGCCGCTGTCCAACACAATACCGGTGGTACGACCCGAGGCGTAGAGTGAGAGCACCGCCTGAATGGCCACATACATGGCTGGGGTGTTGAACGTCTCAAACATAATCTGTTGAACCAATCAATACATTAGAGGACTGGTAGTCAATGAGTGCTAAATGAGAGCAGCAACTAATCTACACATAGAGAGCCGCTTAGAGGGCCTACCAGTGCTCGCATACCTGAGTCATCTTCTCACGATTGGCTTTGGGATTAAGAGGGGCTTCAGTCAAGAGGACGGGATGTTCTTCGGGTGCGACCCTGAGCTCATTGTAGAAGGTGTGGTGCCATATCTTCTCCATGTCATCCCAATTGGTGACAATCCCGTGCTCTATGGGGTACTTGAGGGTCAGTATACCCCGCTTGGACTGAGCCTCGTCGCCGACATACGAGTCCTTTTGGCCCATCCCTACCATCACTCCCTGATGTCTGGGTCGGCCAACAATGGATGGGAAGACAGCTCTGGGCGCGTCGTCGCCGGCAAAGCCTGCTTTACACATACCGGAGCCGTTGTCGATGACAAGTGCCGCCACATCGTCGTCACACATGATGTCTATGGGGTTGAGTTGTGGTCACTATTGAAGACAACAAAGAAGACAATCAATGGTCGGATCAATTGAGTGAACAATTGGGTGAACAACACAAAGAGAAATGAGTGAACCGTTTGCACACAATCTCAAAAGTCAAGTGCTTTTTGGCACTGATATTGTGGACAACACTTACCAAAAAATAAACTGAAAATTAATTATTGATTTGTAAGTAATGTCTGATTAAATCACTCAAAGCTTTTGAGACAATAAATACACTTTAGTTTCAGTAATGTGTTTACCCTTTGAGTGAAGACACTGTGAATGAGAGTATTAAACGGCTTTCCACTCAATATATATATCTCTGGCGACCATTAATTACGTCGCACTTTTGGGCCACTATTTCGAACGCCTTCCCCATTGGCTTCAGCTGTACTTCACTCACACCGGGACTCAAATCCACTGAACACTTGTGCACGTATTCGCTGAATGAGTGCTCGCCTCTCATTGGCTCAAAACCCGGCGAAGGCATGACGTTTCGCTCAAAATTTTATGCCCATATATGGTATTGGAGTTGAGATTTTGGTCAATTAGGTAAAGCGCTGCTCAAAACAGGGGCGGAGTTTGCGTACAAACACTTAACTTTACGCACTATTCCTATGCGCCTGAAGTGTTGGCTGAACTCTGAGCTAACAGTGACTCCTTTGGGAAACAACTGTCACGTACTTAGTGTACAAGTCATCACCATTTGTTCGCATTTGACTCATTCGCTGCTCTCAGACATCGTTCAGTCGTCTCTCAAACAGGGGTTTGAATTGAATTACTCAATATTAGAGACCTATTTCCTCGTCTCCAGCGCTGAGAAGGGGGTTCTCTCTCTTCGCACACTTCGTCACAGCATTTGTGAACAACGCCTCAACTGTTTTCAAATCAACTGTCAGTTGAGAGAAATATTTTTGTTGATTAATTCAACGCTTAATTCATTTATGCTATTATTTTTAAATGCCATTTCAGATAAGGTGCTGATATTTAAATCAATCAAACAAATCAGCCCCTGATTGCCAATACTAGCAAACAGTTTCAAACGGACCCACCTATTGTTCTCAATAACCCGTCTCATATAAAACGTTACCATAAAAGGGGTATAAGAAATCAATTGACAGCTATAATAGCAGCAAAAAAAATTGAATATGTTTTAATATAAAATGCATTTTATTGGGGAAAAGCCCCTTCAAAGGGGTATAACCCATAAAAAGCAAATAATATTAACGTTACTAAACTTTTTTGAAATTATTTCCTAACACTCAATAAAAAATTATTATTTTATCCTGATTAACAAAAGTGATGAACAAATACGAGTACATCAATAACTAATAGCCCTAAAAATCAGGGGAGGGTTTGCACACAGGGTTTGAGGCAATAATTAGTCGTTAGGAGAGGAGATGGGAGAGAAAAAAGGGGTTATTATTACTAAAGGTATAGAAAAGTAGAGCCACTGCTGAACCAGATCCTAATATTATAATAATGTTTAGAAAAAAGGGGGGAAAACTATATATTCAACACAACGATCACTAATATCCCCCTTAACTGCTGGCAAAACGGTTTCAATAGTCCTAATATAGGGGGCATTGAAGACAAGACACGCACAAGAATTTGATACTATCTTTGGGAACAATCACTGCTTTTTCAGAGCCTTTTTTCAATGCCTTTTACAGCATATGTTTGACTCCTATTTGTAATTAGAGGTCATTAGTGTCTGATATGTCTATAAAAGGCTTAATAATTGTTTGAAAATGAATGCATTGAAAGCAAAAAAGTTTTTTAATTGATTTTTCAGAGAAAATTCAATTGTATTTCCCCTGAAATGCATTTTTTTGTTGTTGGACTAAACCTACTGTGAATGAGGCTATGAATAGCATCTATAATAATTAGGGCGCCGTTCAAAACGTACGTAAGCGTGAGATTGTGGTTTTCAAAATTAAGCCCACTTTCCGCCCCCCTGTCTACTGAACTGATTGATTGATATCAACGGAAGAGTATTCGCATATAATCTCTCAAAGTTTGTAAACTTTTGTTTTTTTAATCGCCTATTAATTTTGCACTCATACCTGTGCAGCACTGGTTCACCCACTGAATACCTGTGCTCTGCATAAGCGGTGAAAAAGTTTCTGATTTCAAAAATATTTGTTTTCAAACTTTGTATTAAAAAAAACTCATATCTATTGAGAAAAAAAAACTTTTTTCTCTCAACGATAGACACAAAATGTTGTCTAAATGTCTGTCCATTTCGCACATAACCCTCTATGTGTCAAACGCCAGACAAACGGCACTCAATTACTGCCTTCAGTACGGCTTCAAACCCTTCCGATACAGAGGTCTCGAGAGTGGGAACCGTTTGCAGACAACGCATGCGGTTATCAATAATGATGTGATTCTGGTGTTTGTTTCGCCACTAAACCAATGCGAAGACAATCAACACATCAGCGCTCATATCGTTAGACACGGAGACGCTGTCAAAGACATTGGTATTTGCTTTTCAACTCATTTTATACACTAATATCTCAAACATTTATTTCAATAACTTTTAATCAATACTTGGTTTGACATCAATTTTATCACTCAAAGGGGTGTAATATCAGAGGTTATGTGAACCGATAGCACAGGGATTCAGAGGTTTTCTTATCGATTGCATTCAATACTAATTATACATTGATCTGAGAACTGGTTATTGAATTTCAAAATCAATTTAGTATTAAATTAATGAAAATCTATTGACAATACATAAGGAAAGCGCTATTTGTCTAACAATTTGCTCCTAAAAAAAGCCCTGACCTTAGCCTTCAAATACAGTTGTCGTTATGATTGATATTTCAGACACTGTTATCAACATTTTGCCCCTTATTTTGACATTAACTTTGATTTTTAACACTAATTAATCAAAAACTTCAGTCAATTTTGATGTGAATTTGAATTTCAAATAAAAACTTTGTCAGAGATTTCGCACAAAAATCTCTTTTTGTAAAACAATTAGTGATTTAATTAACGCTTAAATTGTTTTACATTTTCATTAATATTAATATTTTATGTAATGTTTTGTAACAAATAATTGACAGCAAAAATGTTAACTCAATTACTGCTCTGTTTCACAGCGTTTAACGTCAACTCTGTTGAGGAACTGGTCCGACATATACGACAAAACACTGACCAAGAGGTCAGGCAATGGTCTGAATCGGACAGCTATGGCAGCGTTAGATTCGCTAACATTTTAGCCTTCGGCGACACCACTCACACACTGGTGCAGAGGAACGGCTATCCGAGAGATCTATTCCTTCCCGGATGGATAACATCCCCCTTATTATCATCATTTAAGACCAGTTTGTGGTGCAAACTATCGCCGATTAATATTCAATTCATAGACCACTTGGCGGCAAATCAAAGGACAGGAGAAACGGCACAAGTAGTCAAATGGTAGGGCATTTAAATGTTTGACACTATTGAGCGAGATATCAGGAAAAAGGGGTTTAAATGTCTCTGTTTATTGAGTTTTGTTATCATTTCAGAAGTTATTTAACACTGAATTCCAATCTCTTATCATATCTCACATGAAATTGAATTTTATAGTCAAGTGTTGTCTTAACTCTAAAACTAGTTATCATTGTTTCAGATATTATATCTATAATAGTGGAAAAATATTTCAAATATTTATGCATTCAATGAATATTTTCATTAATCTCTGCGCAAAACGTTAAGTGATTTCAGTTTAAAGTCAAAGAAATAATTGAAAAAAAATATCCGAGAATTGAATACAAAACTAATTCAATACGAGTTTTAGTGCTGAACCACAGACAGACAGTGCTTCAAAATTATACCCTTTAAGGGGGGCTTAAATTTTTTAAGCGATTAATTACTAGAAACGATAAATCATTGTTTTATTTTTGCATTCAATGCATACATAAATAGTTATTATCATAATTAACGGTCACTTTTGAGGTCATAAGTCATGACTCGTATGTTTTCATTCATGATATTTCAAAACTCATTTCTAGTGATAAACGACTTGTTATTAAACATTGACTGAAAGCAAACTAAAGAACAAATCAGAAATAAAAACCCCTTTTTGTAATGAAATATAAGTCTCCCCTTAAAAGTCCATGACTTTAGTTAGCATTTAATTTAAAATTTGTTTTTTAAACACCAAAACTAAACCCTTTTTCTCAGTCAAAACATTATTAAAATTATTAAAGGGTTTTAAATATTAATTACATTTTAACCCCTTTTTGTAACTCTTTTCATACATTTTCTAAAAATGTATTCATTGTTTGCAAAACACTATAACATTATCTCTGCTTTTATTAATGATAAGAAAAATGAGTTATATTTCTCTCAAAATTCATTAACAATTGTCTGCAGAGAAAAGATATACCAAAACGTGTGACAAAACATTGCTTTTCATTACTATTTACTTATTTTTTGTTGCATTTAGTAATCAAATAATTAATTATTTTCTTATCATTACTTCAATTGCTTTATCTATTGATGTAAAAAATGTTTTTCACATTTCCCCCCTTAAAACAGAGTTGTGCTCTAATTATTGCCACTACTATCACAATTAGAGGGGAATGGTATGCAAAACAATAATAAAATTATCAAAATCTCTATAATTAACTGATTTTAGACTCCATTTAACCGTTTAATAGTAATAATCTTTGTTTTTCATTGCAATCATTATTGAAATGTATTTATTTGTATCTAAACTTAAACTTCATTTCTCCTCTAATAGACTCCAAATCTAAATCTGATTTCGCATTGACTTTGAAATTAAAATTTGTTTTGTTTTCAAGACTTAATTGAAAAATAAGTAAAACATAATTTATTTTTAACTAATATTTTGTTAATTGAGTGGAAATTAATTGATTTGTTTTCCACTCCCATATCTACCTGTGCTCTACATTTGCTCTTAATCTGCACAACAGGTACGAAAACGTATTAGGCTTTCATCGTTTCTGGTCACCGGACGACACAATCATAAGCACAGAACAGTCGGGCCTTAAGACTATATTTATGGCCAACGAGACGGAGAGCATAAAAGTGCCAATCAATGAGTCCGGGCCGGGATCTAAGCGCTCACAAATACAAGAGTATCTGGACTACAACTGCGGGCCGGGTATACAGCACATAGCATTCAATACCCCTGATATCTGTGACACTGTTGCCAAACTGAGAGACAGGGGTAATGATTATAAGCACTTAAATCGCAATAAAGATAACACAAAATATCATAAAATTATAATTAATAACAAGTTTTCTCACATTTGATAGCATTTTCATTGCATTTTAATTCACGTAATGTTTAGTGAAAAACATATTTGTTTTAATTGACTCAACATTTAAGACCAGATATTCAGGACTATTTAGTTTTAGCACAACATTTTCAGTAATGAATTAAACATTTTATTAAGAGTTTTGTTAAACTAATTAAACAAATAAATGTAAATAACTTATTACTGCTATTAAGAGAGCACTGGATATACAGACAAATAACAGTTAATATAAAGTAAATTCATTTCTTATGCTAATTGTCCCCTAATTTTGATGTCTGAATAGGTGTTGAGTTTCTCTCCACACCAGACGCTTATTATCGACAACTGAGTGAACGGCTGAACGCAAGCGATGTTAGGATCAGATATGAGATCTCAAGACTGCAATCATTGAATATTTTGGTCGATTTCGATAAAAGCGGATATCTATTGCAGATATTCACTAAACCAGTTCAGGACAGGCCGACACTATTCCTGGAGCTGATTGAGAGGCACAACTATAACGGGTTCGGCGCCGGCAATATAAAGGCACTCTTCGAGGCTATTGAGGCCGAGCAGACACTGAGAGGAAACCTCTAATTGTATACAAATTTATTCATATATTTTTCGTCTGAATATCTTTTGATGTTTTTATTTCACACTTAAAAACAATGCCTAAAGTATTGACAACTTATTGAACACAAAACTCAAAGCAATTATTTATACAATTGGTGTAAATCTCATTGCAATTGAAGTATTTGTTTAAATATTTTGCTATTTATTGCGTAAAAACATAACATTTTTTTTGTCAATAGTTTTTTACAATTATTTTCTTTTGAAAAACATTTTCTTTACTTTTTGTTTGCATTAAGTATTGATTTATTTGAATAATAAAAATCAAATATTAAACTCAAAACTGAAATAATATTTTCATTTGTTTTAAATAAGCACTCAATGAACCCCTTATTAAGGGTGTAATACTAATAATATTATATTCAGGGTAATTTTTATTTTATTATTTTCAATATAAGAAATATTTAAGTCCTAATCAGGTAATGAAAGGGTCATTAAAATTCTTTACCCCCTGTAAGCTCTTGCACTTAAATTGCGATTATATCAATAAAAATGACTAATTAAGGGGTATTTGAAAGATAACAAAGAAAACTATGAAAATAAATATTTAAAATACTCGGAATCATATTTATTTTGGTTGTGTTTAACACTTAAATACAGAAAAGATTATGTAATTTCAGAAATGTTTTGCTATTTTTAACTAAAATTTCAATTCATTTCAAAACTATTGGTTTCATTGAAAGGAAAAATTGATTTTAAGAAATCACTTAATTTTGAAATTTCCCTGAATTTTGTCGCTTTTGGCGACAATTATTGTCGTTTCCATCAATTGATGGCATTTTTGCTTTACTTTTAACATCCCTTTGAACTAAAGTTTTACGCGTTTTAGTAGTCAATGAATAAAAAAAGGGATTAAAAGACTCTGTTTAATATCTGTTCCTATTTTTATCTACCAAACCCTTTGCCCTACCCTTTAGTGCATTTGATATCAAAGACTTAATCGCAGCTAAAAATCTAATCCAAAAAATACTTTAAGATTCACTTGGATTTCATAAGCATTACAATTAATGAACCATAAACAAGGTCACTCGGATTTTGTGAATAAAAGAGGTCAATTAAGATATATTGGAAACCACAGGGTGAATATCAAATACAAAACATACTATGAATTAATGCAAAAAATGGCCCAAAGTTTTAGTGAATAGAGAATAAGGTTTTCTAAAGGGGTTTGAAATGAAAAATGTGTTTTCAAATGACAAAACCAATTAAGGGTTTAATCATTAAAAGTCGTAAATAAGGGTTAAGTTTAGATTAATTTGAATACAAACAGGGCTTAGATAAAATAGGAGCAGAGTCTTTTCAATTACTTGTTTTTAAACTTTAGATTCAAATCTCAAATAACGATAAAAACATTTCAATTAATCGTTTGTTTATTTAATTAATGATTAAATCAATAGTCGGTAATTATTAGTGACACAAACATTGATTAATTAAAAAATTGTATTTTTAGTGCAATTGATATAACATTTGAGAGAAAAAACTGATTAATTGATGGGATTTTAAATTACATTTTATCTTTTACTTCAATAACTATATTATCGTTTCATTCAATCGACAAATAATTAATGATTTTTTTTGGATTAAATTATAAACAAATAAAAACTAAAAAAGATTTTAATTAAAACTTTTTATTCAAATTAAATGTGTGTTAGAAATTAGGGAAAGGTCATTTTAAAGAATATATTGACTAGATAATGTTACATAAAGCTTTTTTAAATTAGCAAGCACAATACATGTCAAATGTAAGAATATTAAATAAAGTAAAAAGTTCTATATTTAAAGGAATGTGCTTGCACCACATGACAGAACTTGTGATTTGTGAAAGCTCAAATGATTTAAGTCCAAATTCATTTCCAATTAAATAATTTCATTTGTCATTTAATATCAATTACTAATTCATTTTGAATTTGATTTATCCCTGAATATTGAAAACATTTGAAATTTGATTTCATTATTGATATTAAAATTGTTTTATAATTGTTAATCAAATATTAAAATCTTATATAAACTCTGTTTTTATGAATTCATTTCATTTCAATTTAAACCTTATTTGATGTGTAAAGGGATTACCAATGAATCGTTAGAAATGAAATTTTTTAGTGTTTTTGTATTTCTGTTTATTATTAACAGCACTTTACCTGTAGTTCAGTGCAAATCTATTGATGAATTACGAGTGAAAAATCTGTGCGATAATCCAACAAAACTCTATGAAGGGATGATTTATTTGTATCATGTGCCCTGTATGTTATGAATATTATCTTGTTAATTATATATAAGTCTTCAATATTCCCCCATAGCTCCAGTGGAATGGTATGGAGGTATTTGGAGGAATGTGATAATCTCTTCACAAGATAAGTCCTATTGGGGATACAACAACATATATAGTATGACTGATTTGAATGGTTATAGAAGCGAGCTCATTTCGATTGCAAATTGTGGAAGATGCAGGGGTAAGTAGATTCAGGATAAAAACAATTCTCATTAAAAACTTTCTAGAAAATTCTGGATATACGAAAACTCAGCTGCGGTTTAGTAAGAAAATATACCAAGTTATTATTCACTTAATTAACAATATCTTTATTAAGTTAGTATCGGGTTTATTCCATATCCAATTGGTGTTGAGGAATTATTTGAGTGTTTGAAATGTATAAAATTTAAATTATAATCAAATCTTAAACTATAAATAATTAAAACTTATAATAATCAGGGTCTTCACAACCATATATAAGGTTAACTAAAGTAGAGAGATTCGCCAAGGTTCTGTTAAGTGATTACCTGATCAATTCATTTGTTCACGATTTTAGATTTGAAGTAATACCAGAGGTTTGTTTACAATAATGCCCAAGTACAGTTTATTAATATAGGATTTCATTTCAATATATCTATTAAAAGTCAATTCTAGAAAATCACACGAAATCGATTGATTTTACTCATAAGACCTTGTTCAAAAATAACTCCTCGGCCACAATTCAAGATAGTATTAATCATGAACAGAAAAAGACACAAACATTTGAAGTAGAATTTGAGAAAGAAATCATGGATTCAGTGGAAACATTCAAACAGACATCCGTTGAGATGAAAGTCGGTGCAGGGGTATTTTATTTTGTGAATATCAGTGGATCCATACAGAAAGCCGATATAGATAGTAAAACAGATATTCACCGGGTGACAGATAGGGAGCGAACTAAATTCACCAACTCAACTGAGAAGATATACAGAATTGAGCACAAAATCAATATCCCTGCTTATAGTAATATCAAGGCTAAATCAACATTCAAATGGATCGAGAACCTCAAAAATCCATTTTCGGCTAAAATGACTTTAAGTGGCAAATATCCGCCACATATGGGAGAGAATGACTTAACCGGTGATCAATTAAAAGCACTTTTGTTTGAATCAGGATTTAAGGGTATATTCATTGAACAAACTGTGAATACCATTACCTATGAAGTGCATGGATTTGCAACATTGACTTATGGGATGGACGCGGAATTTGAAGCTATAGAACTTGGAAAAACTAAAGATAAACCCCCGGTTCAAATATTTGATACAAAATCTAATGTCATTTTGACTATAATTGTAATTATTGTCGTATTCTTTGCATTGATTTTTGCAATCATTTTCAAAATGCAAATGAAAAATATTATTAACATTAATAATTACATTAACCCTAACCCTAACTCTGACCCTGGTGAAGCATTGGAAATGTCTTAAACCAGAGATAATAATTAAGTTATGAAAACAATTTAAAATATTTTATTGATTAATGAATTTATAAATTGTTTTAAATATTAATTGATTTAAAAATAATATGTTTTTTCAGAATAT